>JAVQJF010107187.1:0-10147 GCA_036023855.1 Gadopsis marmoratus
CAATATATATATATATTGTGTGTTTGTATTTATACATGATTTGTGATTTTAAAAAAAGCTTTTGTTTTTATATTGAATACTCTAGATCTTCATATATGGAGTGTTATATTTGCAATTTGGCCTGTCAAATTTAAAATGGAATTTATAACATGGAAAATATTTTATTTTTTAATTGAATGTATTACTTCTCTGTATTGTACATTGCCCCCCCATCCCCTTCCTCATTACTCCACTTACAATGTTGTCCTCTTTCCTAAAGTAGCCAGTTCTGGCTGATGATTTACAGTAAAATTACTTATAAATTGGAGTGGGAAATGTTTTGCAGACCTGGCAGCTTTCAAGTTCTATGACCATTTGTCACTCGACATTTCCTTTTGTGTAGCAGCCCAAGAATTAATTAGGCTGCAAGGCGGCAAAAGTTTACAGCTATAATTTATGGGGAGATGAGATTCCTTGGACACCATCTCAGACCTGTGTCGATTTATTATTTTTATTATTATTGTGGTGCATGTTTGTGTGTGTGTATACAGTATGTGTAGCCCTGCGTTAATAACAGTAAAGCAAGATTCATTTCCACTACCAGGGGTAGGTGGCAGGGCAAACATATTCACCGTGGAGTATAGAAAGGCTAATAGGCAGGCATAAACAAAAATACTCCAGACTCCATAGTAATACATTCAAAAGCACATTATGCATCAAAATATGTACAGATAAGCACACATATTTCAAGCACATTCTTTTTAGCAGCCACACGCAATGGAGCTCGATGGCTAACAGGCTGCAATTCTGTTTCTGTATTTGTAGGCAAGGACATAACTCACTTTTATTTTTAGTTTAAATGTTTTAACTTTTATATGTTTAGACCTCTTTTATCTACACAAGTGAAACCTGCTTCTCTCATTCTCACTTGGAGCTGTCCAGCACAGTCTTCTAGTGTTGAGAGGAGAACATCACTCATTCACTTCCCCTTAGCCATATTTTACCCACAATCCTGCTGCTTTAGTTTCTAAACCTCTATCATGAAAAAGTACACTAGTGTAAAAAAATGTCTAAATGAACATGTGAAGCAAACAACATCAGCTGTTTGTGAACACCATACCAAATCCAGACATGGCATCTGTTGGTCTTGGGTTATCAACCACGAATCAGTGGACAGTCGAAGAAAGATCAAGGAGGCCACACTCATCTGACAACAGAGACCACATGGTTGACTATTTTAGGCCAAACTGAAATATCTATTAGGTATGAACCTGAGTGATGCATTCTTATTACACCTCTGAGCTAGTCATGGACTGGTCATAAGTGTGTCTGTTGACACCTACACCCCTTTCATACAAGAGACATCAGTATGACGTGGACGTACTCAGCTTGTGTTTGCTCTGTATTGGACCTATTCATATGAGACAGCTGTCACTCTGGCTGTCATTGTTGGCAAAGACCCTAGTATTCAACAGATTTACACCAAATCACATTGAATAATTACCAAAAAAAGTTTCATGTCTCTCCTGTCCATACACACACACTCATATTTTCACTTTGTGTTTCTCTCTGTCTCCCTTTCTTTCTTCTCTGTTTTTCTTCTCTCTTTTGGGGAGTCAGTGTCATTAAATACATTTTCAACCCTGATAGAAACACAAGTTCTTGTATTGCCTTTTTTGGGCTTCATATATTACTATTGCTTTAGTTTTGTGTGTTCATGTGTCTGAAAACAGCACCAAACTTGATCTTTAAAAAGCTTTTTCAAAGAAATGAGTGCATTTTCAACCCAATCAGTCGTAATGATGGTGAAAACAGGAAATCCAGCCCAGCTTGAAAACATCTTAAAGTGATCCTTTAACCTTGAGAGAAAAATGCCTCTGGAGTCTCCCTGCTGCATTTTCAAGAATGCCAATGTGGGTTCTCCCTTATTAAGGTAAATGCTGTGTAACAACAAAGCAGCTGCTCTCAGAGCTGTAGTAGGAGGTGTTTGGGATCAATTGTGGATAATTGGGTCTCCACGCGACATAATCTCACATTAGTACAGCCAGCTGTGCAGCAAGCATGCACACTACCTGTTTACTGAGGGTAGGGGTGATGTTTTGGGGTTGCATGTCTTGTACATGTGTGTGTGCCTGTCCAATAGGCTGAATATATCTAAATCTAAAAAAATACTTAAGTCTCAAATACTTATTTTGCATGTTTCTGCCACTCTGTGTGGGTGTGAAGCTGACCTACACCGCAATCTGATGTATCTCTACTGATGATAAACACTAGGGTTATGTTCATGTGATGTCACCAACCCTATCTTTGTCATTCTCCATCTTCCACTTCAACAAACACATACCATACAACCAGCCATAACTTTTAAAGAAAACGCTGCTCACACCATTTTTGTAATCAATGCCTACAGAAAATGGGATTCCTTTGGCCACCAGCAATTAATACATTTGTGTCCTTTTTTAACACTAGTGAGCCGAGCTTGAAATTACCAGTGACTGGCTCCTGCTCATTTCCATATTTATTGCAGCGGAGGACGAGGTGGGGGGGGTGAAAAGTGGGGCGAATGATTGATGTGGAGCTCGCCTCCTGCATTACAAACAGCCCATTATTGGGCAGACAGGGGAAGAGAGAGAGAAAGACAGAGAGAGAACAAGAGAGGGACACTGAGAGGGACTGACACAGAGAGAGAGCGAGAGGGAGGATGAAGAGCGATCTAGCATACAGTTGATTAAAGTTGAAGACAGTAGGATCAGTCTGTGCCGGAGGTTTTTGTCCTCCACCCCTCCTTCCCCCTCGTCTGTTTCTATCCCACCCCCTTCCTCTCACTCCATATTTTGCAGGGAAGATGGCCTGGGCAGGCACATTAAAGGCCTGTTTTAATGGATGTTGACAAGGAGTGGACCAACAAAAGCTCAAGCCTGAGGATTTGCTTGAAAAGATTCAATCAGACATGTTTTCACTGCGATTAATTGGTGGACTCTAAGGAGAAGGGATGGGAGGGATGTGGGGATGAGGTGATTGGCGACGCAGGTGTGAATGAGTGTGATTGTTCTGAGAAAACCCCCATGCTTCCCTCTGTCATTTTGAGCGATAGTTTAGAAATGTCCTTTGAATGATGCTAAAGAGCAAACTCCTCCGTCCCCCCACTTCCCTCCTCCTCCTCCAAGTGAATTATGAGAATTATTTCAGGGAGGTCGGATGTGGTGAGGCAGAGAGCAAGACTACACCACTTTGATTGGATCTGCCTCTACTTATGTCAGATACACACACAAACTGATAGCATTGCTGGTATGAGTGTGTGTGTGTGCGTAGTGTGATTAGCTTAGACATCCATATCCTGATCATGACACAGCTCAAGAGGTAAAAGTACTATTGTTAACTCAGAAGCTGTCTTGATAGTGCTGACCTTTGAGGGAATCGGAGAGGCCAAAATGGAGGAAGCGACTGAGCTTATTAGCTGTGTTGTGCCATCCATTTTTATTGAACCTCCTCTGTCAGAGTGTAGAGTGCTCCACTAAAGAGGAATGGGTTACAGACAGTTGTGAGACAGGACCTGAGGGTGCAAATATGTAAAGGATTTTATTCCCCCTCAATAATTCTTGATTATAATATCTATAATATACAGAAAATATTGAATGAAATGATATACAATCCTGATAAGAAAAATGCCAGGAGGGATTAAATGGCCCAGCAAAGAGGAAATTGAAAGAAGCTGGGAGGGCCATTGTAACTTCCTAGCATTAGCTCAACTGGCAAGTGTGTTAGTTGTTACCTCGCCAGCTACAGTAGTTTGTCAACTAATCCTGCAAGTTAGTTTGCAAGTTTGGCCTGATGTCACTAAGCTTCTACAAGATGCGCATATGAATTATGCCGTGCCACTTTCTGGTGAGACCAAGCCTTTAGGCTGACAAGGTATATTTTGATTGTCTTAAAAAGTGAATGAGATCCACTGAAGATCTAGGCTTTGTTTAATGTCAGTTTTACCTTTCTCAGCAGTGTTCCTGGATTTTCCCATCCCATTTTTTACTTGCTGGCCTACATCAGTTTTGAAACAACTGTTATATTTTCTTTTAACTTTTAGTTTTAATGAAAATATACTGTGCTATTCTAATCCTTTTCTCACCATGCTCATAGCAGAGGGAGGGTCTATGCCATGTGTATGAAGCACTGGGATCAGAGGCCTTTGGATTAACCTCTTAATCCCTAGGCCTCTGGCTCAGTCTCCTGCTTGAAAATGGCATGCCCAAAATGAATTGAGTATATCACTGCAACTACAAGGTCTACATGAATATCAAAATAAAGGTAACACTTAACACAGAGGTGTAAGCATCAGTAAAGATGTTACTGGTCAGAGTAAATGTAGATGGAACACAACTCTACACTTTTAGAGTGAATATTCCCTTGGAATTATGCAATTGCAGCCCAAATCATAGTACAACATCTGAACATTACTTGTGCCAAGAATGATTCTAATAAAGTGAAGCAGAGAAAAGTCAGAGAGGTTTTAGTGGAGGCATGTTTAGGCAGGAATCTCCAAATTGGCCATTTGGGCACATTTATCACGGGTACCATCTCTGGAATTTGAATATTCTCAGGTAAAACACTTCACTTATATGTCAATGGAATTCCATCTATTTTGGGCTTTGTTTTGAAAATTCTGTCAGACCTCTATACATACAAGGCAATTAAGTTTAACTCAAAACTGAGCAGATCATATATATATATATATATATATATATATAAGAAAAGCAATATAATACAAAATGTTTAAACTATATACACAATTTAAAAAAAAAAAGTCCTCTCCTCTACCCATGGCCAACAAAAGAAAAAACTAGGGCAACTGCTGTCATTCAGTTATTGTGCCAGTTTTGATGCAGTACCTTTTAGGAGTGAAGCACAGAGGAACCTGGCACTTCACGCAGTACTACACAGGTGTTTTCACCCTTATGATGCCAGCATCCTGGCATCTTTTGCAGTACCTCTTGGATTGGGCATCATCATCTCCATAATAATCAGGAATGCAATGAGGTTGGTGTTGGTGGTGGTGCCGAGGCTTTGGCAAAATCCAGCATTTCTACAGCTAGCGTCTCCCTGAAGCGCTTTGGCTGAATGGCCTTTTCAGGGTTGGATAATTCTTCCTTCTGTGCAGTTCCTTGTGGAGAAGGAAGTTGTTGACCACAGCAATGTCCATAAAATGGTAAAAGAAGGTCTTATACCATTTCATAGTTTTGTGGTGCACACTGTAATAGCTAATCAAAGTATCTGACAGATCCACACCACCCATGTGGTGATTGTGATTCAAAACAGGATCGGGAATGGTCACATTCTTGGTTTGCCACACACCAGCTTCTTTCACTTTCCTCTCCATAGTTTGCCCGCTGAATGCTTCATGCTTCATGCTTCATGCATAGTGGAGCAAATTGTCACCTCACATGTGTCCATCCATTTTACAAACAGAAGTTTATTTTGCCGGATGCACCGCATAGTTCCCCTTTCTGCATGTTTCGGTAGGTTTTGTGTGGTCTTTGGAAAGTCAGTCCGATATTTTCTGATTGTCCCACATGCACCAGTTTTTTGTTTGTACAATTCCTGAAAGAGGGCAAGGCTAGAATAGAAATTGTCAATGAATAGTGTGTGGCCCCAACTGAGGAGAGAAAATGCCATAAGGTCCTAACCCTTGCCTGTAGAGTGCACACTCTTCCCCTCATAAACAAAGAAATTCCAGGTGTAGGCATTTGAGGAGTCCGCAAGGACAAATATTTTGTACCCCTACTTTGTGGGCTTTGCCTTCATATACTACCTCATACTGATGCAAGCCTCAGATGCCACCATTCTTTCATCTATGGCAATGTTCTGATAAGGCTGAAAGTGTACTTTGCAGGTATTCACTATCTCTGTGTACAGAGGCTTGATCTTGAACAGTCTGTCATACTCTGCAGTGGTTCTTTTCCGGTTGTTGGCTTCGTCTTCTGCTGGGTTGCTCAAGTGCAGGGACCATAGATGGATTCAAAGCAGTCCCATGCCATTGTATTGCCAGGGAATCTAAAGTTATATGGCCATTCCCTTTTCCAATAGTCCTGCATGTACAGTCTACATTACGTGTTTAAATGCCTTGTGACATTACTTAGGCGGGGGTGGCCTCGCTGTCGTGATTAAGAGGTTAAACAAACAACTAAAGCAGAGTAGGTGTATCTGCATCCATCATACCAATTTGTCATTAAATGCCATAGGAATGAACACATTATTGTTCTCCCTGTGGTATGAAAACATTCATTGCTAGTTAATTTTGAGAAACTAATTTGGAAGGGCAGTCTCTTCAGTCACTCAATCTTCCAAAGTTGGCAACAGCCATTCCCAAACAGACTGAGATATAAAGCTTAGAGTTAGTTATGGTGGAAGAAATAAAAGACCAATGACTGAGTGGTCAATATTTGTCCACGATGGTCAAGACAAAAGAAAGAAACCTTGACCAAATAAAGTAGCAAAATGGGTAGATGGAGACTCCTGTATGAGTCGCCATCATAATTTAATAATCCCACAGGATCATTTACAGGCCAAACTGCTCTTGGTATGCAGAAGACCTTAGCCATGAATTCTAGCGCATTCAGAGCATATTGCCACTCCAAACAGGAACAACATCATCATAGTTGCCAAATTGATCCACAACTGATGGATGTATCTAATGACATTTTATATAGACAACCTCTACCATAATGGTAAATTGACTCTTTCTTATATAGCACCTTTCAACCACTGAAACGGTTCCCAAAGCGTTGTAACAGTAATCTAAGCTTGAACAGAAATCTAATTCACCCATTCACACACCGATGGGGATACAGTTGCCATGCCGGCATCCACCGGGGGCAATGTGGGGTTCAGTGTCTTGCCCAGGGACACTTCGACGTGGACAGGAGGAACTGGGATCGAACCACCAACCCTGGGGTTAATGGACGACTGCATTACCCTCTCAGCCACAGCCACCCAAAATGGCTGGGCAACATAATTTTAAGAACTTTAATTGGATATGTCATATTGTAATGCTCACTGGGACTCATAGTTAACGTCTCTATAACAGTTATAAATGCAGTACATTTGAAATTGTTAATGGAACTGAACTTTTTCAGCACGTTTTTATGTAGCCATTATTATGGGTTCTGCTTTTGCTTCCACTACTAACGGTTCTTTTTTGTGTATAACCATCGGCGTATACAAAAATCACCTGGGTTGCTTTTAATATTGAGGCAATTTTCCACATGATGATTAAAAGGAAGGTTCTGGAGGAAGGGGTGCCTTTATAGCCATGCTAGCAGCTAGCATCTAGCATCTTGCAGGGGCGTGTCCACAGAGTGGTCTGTGGTGGCTGGGCACTGGCCACCCCTGAAATCTCATTGGAGTCCCCAGGTGTCACTTTCAATATGCTAAACTATGATTAGCTCTCTGTCCGGTCCGAGGCGGGACCTTTGATTGTATTTTCTTGTTGTAGGTTTGAGGTTTTGCACAATTTGGTCAATACAATATTTTGTCCACATAATGGATTATTTGGGTTATTTATTTTTTTATTAGTACTTCATATTGTATTTTTGAATGTGCACTATTATATTTTGTATGTAGCCCATGACCCTGAAAAACATTTTGATGCAAAATTTGTTCATGGTAATTATAGTGATGAGTAAAATTTAAAGATGATAAAATGGTAGAAGGACCTTTCAGGTGACCCATTAATAAAATACTTTCTACCAGGTTTCAGTTTCTGTACATTCACCTGTAGTACCTTTGACTCAGAGAATATACTATGCAAATCCAGATGTGTCTTAAATTGTGCAATGACATTAGCACTGTGATCATAAGCTTGGGGGGAGGCAGGGATCCCAGGCAGCATCTGTGGCTGCTCGTCCCTCCTTCCAACATGTTTCTCCGCCTCTCCAAACCTCAGATCGTCCTCAGAAGTGTTGCAGCAAAGTAGGATTTGGTTTTGGGGGAGGAGGAATAAGAATTGGGGCAGAGAGAGTGCACATACAGCAAATTGGCAGCTCCATCAAATTATGCTGGTATTAAGGGGGTTGCGCAAGGCATAATCCACACACCAAAGCCAGAACGCCCCTCCTTCCCTACAACATTTAACTTTTGTCGACGTAAACGCCACATTTCATGCTCTGCCATTAATCTGTCGGATTACAGGATGCAAGCAGTTTAAGCAGGGTTTGGGTGGAGGCATAGGAAATGGGGTGAGGGGTTGATTTGTAATGAATTCTCTCGATCTTGGCTTAATATTGGGCGGTGGGTGACAGAGGTAGCAGGATGAAGAACTGACAACGAGTGAGTGGAAAAGGGTTGGTTATGTACTGCACGGCTGATGAGAGAAAGTGGAAACAGGTAAGGAGGTGGGCAGGGAATGCCAGGCAATACCATAGGACTCTCTGGGCAGGGCCATGTGTGATCTTTGTCACCATCCTTCCTATGAACCCTCAACTGGTCAGAGTGTCAGGCTGAAAGAGGTGTGGAAAGAGGTGTGAAGCGTGTCTCTGTCTCGCTCTGTTTCCATGTGATGGGATCACCTCCCTTTTGAAGGGGAGGTGGTGTGATGTTGCTGGGGTTTGTGGCGGCATATGGTTTTTCGGGTGAAGCTGCGGACCTTCAACTGTGTAGTTGGAGGTTTGATTCCAGTTCATTCCAATCACATGTCGAAGCGTCCCTGGGCAAGACGCTGAACCTAAAGTTGCTCCTTGGAGCCGCACGAGGGGTTGCCTCGTATTTGCAATTTCCCCATTGAGGGACTAATAAAGTATTATTATTATTACTTTCAGAGGATAACACCTGGGGACAGCAGTGGGGAACGAGTCTTTCACACTGAGGGGGATTCTTCCCTGTCTCTTCTGGGCTCGGAGGGGCGCACAGTGGGGGTTTAGGAGGATCCAGGCATGGTTTCTTTTAGATGGAGTGCTCTGTAAATAAGTTGACACATGCAGAGGATGCCAGTGCATGAGTGGTATGGCCCTCATCCTTGGGGTGGGGACAAAAGTAGATCAGCTGGTGTTGATGTTTGAAAAAGCAACCACTCAGTGTGGTTTGTATCTCATAAAATAAACTGGACAATTACGGTAGAATACAAATCCCGTCATAATGTGACTTTATGATTCACTGGTGTTCATTGGCCCTCACATACATATTGCCTCAGAAAATATTCTAGTGTAAAAGAAATGCTGGTATTTCCATATTTCATTTCATATGTTGTCAAAAATAAATTATAATAACACTATGCCTCGATAAGCCAAAACATAAATACACCTTTGAAACACTGTGCAAAAAAGGTTAAATGTGGCTGTACTACATTAACTATCAATTTACCACACAGTACTTTGTGATATCTCAATAGGTTGTCCTCACGGGTTTGGCAGGTGTGTGCGAAGAATTAAGACAGAGGCCAGGGTTTTCAACTCAAATACACTATATTATAAATTCTCAGACTCTTTTCCACACTCTCAGTCTTCGTCTCCGGGCTGACCTCAGCTTCCAAGCCGATCGCCACACGGACTCTGACACCCGCTCTTCTCTTGTCCTTCTCCTCTTCTCCCTTTTAACCTTCCCTCCTTGTTGTCCGTCAATCAGGTAATTGGCCTCAGCTTGGCAGCTGCTGCTCCTGTAGCAGCCCCGCTGCATATAGGTTTTGTAGTCTCTTACCTCCCTGGCCATGCTGTTTTGTACTGTAGCTTCGGCCACCGGGTAGGCACGTACCCATCTTCCTAGAACACGGCCTCTTATGACGTCACAACATTTACTCCTCAACCATTTGTTTTGTCATTTGTGATAGAGCTCAGAATAATCCACCAAATGTCTGACTTTAAAGACATGTTCCTATCTATAGCATGTCCTTTGGTCTGGCCTTAATGAGATTTCAACCAGTAAGGAACACGTAGCGAGAACAACTAGAAGAGACTGTTGTAACGAGAGAAACAACAGTCATTCCTTCAAATGCTCAAAATGAATTGCATTTACGCTTTCCTGAGAAATGTCCGAATTTGGCCATGCAAATATTAAGGATTGATTAAATATCAAATCAAATCAAATTTTATTTATATAGCGCTATATCATAACAAAGTTATCTCATAGCACTTGTAAATATAGAGCAAGTCCAAGCAAACTCTATATCTACAAACCCAACAATTCC
>JAVQJF010107204.1:0-44174 GCA_036023855.1 Gadopsis marmoratus
GGGTGGGCTGGGTGGGTGGTTTTGGTTGTGGGTGCGTTTGTCCTGGCGTGTGTGTTTTCGCAGCTCGCGTGTCGGGGGCGGGCGCCGGGGGGGGGGGGGGGGGGGCGGCCTACAGAGTGAGAGCAGGAAGAAAGTGGGTCCCATAGCTGCTGGTTGAACTAGAGCTATGGTACCACTACTAGCAACTAACGCCATTCAGTATACATAGAGGGAATGCTCACCTTTTAGAGCAGGTATGCATATCAATGTTACACTGCAGGACTAACTGTACGTAACTATGTCAAGTTACGGCACATGTGCAATAGTTTTCTCACAAGAATGTGTTTAGATGTATTTCAATTAGCGCTGATATTACTGAACATCTGTGATGTACAGGAAGGACAATTACGTACGGAGCTGTCAACCCTGTGTGTTTTGCATCTATTAAGTGCTAATGGATCTTTACAAAATGAAAACCAACATCTGTTGGCAGCAGTATCAGCCATGGCCACAGTACTGCAGTGCGTGCAGCCTGATTAGGCTTGCTTCATACCAGCTTCATACTTGTACGGAGGGTCAGACTCGCACTGAAGATGTGAAGGAGCGCTACACTTCAGAAAAGTCATGTAGCTTTTTCTTATTATGCAGGTAAACAACAGGCCATTGTTCAAGTGACTGAGGAAATGTGGTGTGTTTTTTTACGTGGATTTAAGCAAACAGCCTATTTTGTTTGGAAAAAAAGAAGTTCAAATTATAAAAGAGATAAAATGCTTCCAATAAGGGATTGGGTGGGATTTTCCACACTGCACGTTAGGCAGTTCTTGTAGCAACAGCATCACAGCCTACACATATTCCACCTACACAGTCCATTCAAATGTGCTTCAAACATTTGCAGTGATAAATAGGCCAATGCAATGGCTAAATCTTCATTTAGATTTGATCTGAAATGCCAAGTCCGACTGTTTGATCCGAGGTGACCCAAACTCACTGAGCTGGTCAGATTCATTTGCATTAACTTGAGAGTGAGGGCACTAGACTGCTGAATGGAACGCATAGCTCGCCACGTCACATTCATCATGCGCCGTGTGGCCGCCATTGCCTGCTCTACAGTGAAGGCAGCAGCCTGAGAATGTAAAGTACCTGAATACCAGACAGCAGCAAGCATTGATGCTAAAATCATTAGCTCCGACCCTGCACACCTTTTTATTACCCTCCTACCCTTGTTGATAGTGAGTCTTTCACCTTTTAAGGCTCTGAGGAATCATTAAGTTTCATGATTTTAAGAGAAGTTCTTCGGAATGAAATGTATACATATTGAGACCTTAACGGCAGCATAGGGAAGCTCAAACAAAGGCTGAAGAGATTTTGTGAACTTTCCTGTTGCACTGGTGATGTCACTCTGCAACAAAAAAAAGTCAAACCTAGCCTACATGATTAACAGCGAGCTGAGATTAAAGTCACAGAGCTGTGGGAAAAGAAATGAAGTCCACTTCATCATCTCACTGGGGCAACAACTGCAATGGTTCCATATGAGATGAAGACAAGCATATTCTGGCATTATGATTGATGAGGGAAATCTATAGCCTATAATCTGCTGAGGGAGCAATGTTGGATCACACAATGTCACACAAACCATGTTTAAATCACTGTCAGCCTATAGCCATATCCATAGAAACAAATCCATGCGTCACAGTGTCTGCTGCCAACAAGTGAGAAATGGAATCTGTGTAATAAAAACAGGAAGGTCCCGCCATGTATCACCATAATGGTTATAACTGATCATAAAACAGGCTCACGAGGATCCAGTTGTGTCAACTGTAGGCATTGTTCAACCGAATTTCTATTTAAAAAAAAAAAGGTTTCCTATAAAATGTAACAATAAACATTTTACAAAACAAAGCTGCTTGCGAATCAGCAGCCTGTGATTTATTCTTAAGTCTACCGCTGAGGCTTGGCAGCCTGTTTCTCCACTTAATTGAGTTCCCTGCATGGAGCATTCCCTCAATCAGTCCCCATTTAGTTTTTATGTCTGCCATAATACCCAACTACCTCTATATAGGCCTAATGTTAAGTACTTTTAGTAATATACTTCACCATGGTAGTTTTGTCAGATAAACTGTCTAGAGTCATTTCTGTTGACTGTCCCTTAAGCTCAGACGGAGACGAGTAAGAAAGGCCTTCAAGATTTCTGGCTCCTCTGCAGTAGAAACCCAGCAGAAAGATTTACAACTTCTTAAATGTACTTAAACAAAGTTTGAAACTGTGGTCTACACAATGGAAGACACATCTGGTGAAAATTGTCAACACTTTCATTAAGCTGATGGTTTTAGGACTGTGCCACTGTTTCCTATTTCTGTTTTGCTCCCACTGTGATCATCTCAAATATTGAGGCTGCTACATTGACATGCTGTGCTAATTTTGGTGCAGTTAAACAGAAGACTGGCATGGGACTAATCTGCAGTACTGACACAGATATTGAACCGTGGTGGAGTTTCTCAGTCTCGTATAAGGTTTCTGGGTATGTGGAAACATTGGTGCCAATTTGGCAGAAAGATATTGGTATTTGATTTATTTCTATTTAAGATAGAAATATAAATGATATAGGAAATTCAGTATGTAATTATCACATGGCCAAATTCGCAGGAGAACCTGACAACTCTCTTCCTGACAAAACAATCTCAACTCAAGGTCCATTTAGTAGCTGTTAGTGGCTTTGAAGCCAGCATGTACAATAAGTCAGAAATATTTCACTTAATTTCCATGATAATTTGGCAGAGAGACAGAGAGAGAGGGGGGGGGGGAGAAAGAGAGAGATGCATTTCAGAGGGGCACTGGGAGGAAACGACGGACCATTGCAGCACAACTAAGGGTCTGTTAATCAGCCTATTAGGGTTTAATTGAGGGTAGTTAATTATGAGTCGGTGGGCAGTCTGCGCTTAAGGGTCAGGGGATGACATGAGAAGCAGCTGGCAGAGCAACCTGAGCCGATTGTTACGGATCCTTTTACACAAGGCCAGTGATGGATTGGCAGGAAAATTTTCCTTAATTACAGATGTCTATTTCTGTCCCCTTTAAACCTTTTAGGAGCCATAAATTAACCTGCTAGCTCCAATGAGCAAGGAGCCGGGCGAGACTGTGTTGGAGCAGAGCAAACACGTTTACAGTAAGCCCAGACTGTATGTCTCCACAAAAATCATCAAGCGCCGGCCTGCCTTTGAGGACACAAGCTGTTTAAACTGAGTGGAAAATACAATATTCTGTGTGCGGTGAGGGACCGAGACAAAAGCTGCCTTCTGCCTGGAGTGAGGCATAAGCTCACCTCACACCATCTCTACACTGAGACAACTCCACGTCTTTTAAATCTTTTTTCTTCCCCCCCATATAGAGCAGTGGAAAACAAAGGTGTGCTTGTTCTCACTTCTTAAAACCAGTGCCGCATAGGGCATCGGCTACCACCAGAAGCTTATTATGGACTCTTTAAAGTTAGATTTGATTTAATGTCCCACTCCCGCCTCAGCTGGACCACGGGGCACAGGAATGTGGCTCGCTGCTAGGATTGGCCCGCTTAGCCTGGGGTGGATTCATCCCGTCTAGGGCCAGACAGGAGAAACAGAGCGGGGCCACATTCAGCTTGCCCAACTGAGGAATAAACACACTGCCTGCACAGGGGCCAAAATCCAATAAAGAGCCTGACAAAGGCCTGCTTCTTGCCTCAGAATGCCAAGCAACACATGATCCCCCTTAGGGAAATAGCTTCTAAGTGTGTTCCTCATAGCCCATCGGGTCAGAAATAACGCCTGGGGAACTTTTGGCACATGTCCTGTTGAGGATGCCATGTGCTGCTACAACTTACAAGTGACAGTGGGGTCTAGCCAGTCACACAATCGGTTGTAATTTGATATTCTATATATTCTCCAGGAGGACATGGTAAATACATCTTTAGATGTGAAAACTGCTGTCAGATTTGATGACATTACACATACTCCAAAAGGGAAAACGGAGAGCAATAAACCAGTGGAGTCAAGTATACAATTTCAGAACTTACACACACTCAAAGAGTTGTACAATTAAACTTGAGATCAGCATTCTACAACATGCCATAAAATACATTAAGAACATTACTGAACACTTACTGAATCAACAATAATGCCTTTTGTCATCGCAACCTTCAGGGATCAGAATAATATCTGGAATGTCTAAAAGGAAAAAGTGATGCAGCTAATTTGCAGCAAACGGCAGCATTTTGCTTCCAATTTTCCCCCAAAGTTGTTCAAATGTCCCAATCCTTCTTGCCTTGGATGGCGGCCTGGACACCAGAAATAAATAAAGGCTCACTGACATATTTACTTCAGACCCACCTCCAACAGAGCTCACATCGCATTTCTGTCAGTCACTGCTAAGTGCAATCTGGCTGAGTTTTGAGCCGTCTCTGGCGTGGTGACTTGATACTTAAGCATTTGTGGGAAGCGGCTCACTGTGGGTAACCTCGCAACGCATACAGGTAGTAACAAGTAAGAAAGTGCAGATGTTGTGCCTCAAGGAGTGTCACAGTTCCATTATTTTGCATTACTAATGAGGTACACTTATTTTTATCCTCAAGTTTTAAACGGCTTCAGTGGAGGAAACTGTAGCCACAAGGCCACAAGCTCATAGATTCATTGATAATTAGCATAAGCTGTAATATGGTCAGGGGAACAGGTTGTGTCAAACACAATACAAAGTCTCTGGATGAGTGCTTAATTTGATATCCTTTGCCAATAAAATTGCTGTATTTAGAGCAGCACGTTTTGCATTTCAGACATGCTTTATTACGAACACCTGGCAGTTTTCCCATCACATTCCTCTTCCTTGAGCTAATCCTGCAAAAATATGTCATGTACCTCAGACAGGTTAAATGAACAGAAGTAACTACCACCTAATCCAACTTGCATCCTCTGTTACAAAACTGTGCCGGCACAAACATTTCTGCTATATCTGGTCAGTGTTTTAAGATGCCTTGTTGTATCGAGTAGCTGACACGGAATGAAACAGTTGCACTGTTGAGTTTTACCCATATACAATCTCCACTTTTCAGTTCAAATGGCATCAAGTGTATATATTTATATAAACATTGTCTTAATTGGGGGCACCCCCCCCCAATCCAAAAAACACACACACACAACCTTGTCCTTCACATCAGAACTGGCTTTTCCCAACGTCAGTTTATTTTAAAGTAGTTGTTGCTGTTCACCCTCTGTGACCTAAGAATGTTTGCTGAGGATTTACAAGCCGACAGTAACCCAAGCGTCTCCATTCTCTTCCTATTTTCACACTCAAGAAGCCCACACAGAAAACATCCCCTTCGCTCTGAGAGCTCAGGCATGGTCATTCTGGGATTGTAACATTGGCTTAGTTGTATTGCACAAGTAAAAATGCTTGAAGGAAGTGGAAGGTGATTTTTGTAGGAAAATACAGAGCAACTTACTCTTGCCGAAGTTCCAGCATTGCTCAGTGTGAAATGAAGCTGAAGGAAAAAAATGCTGGGATTATATTCATATGGTAAATTTGCAAACATTTTCTAAATATCATGCATCAAGTACACAATTAGCTATCTGAAAACGTGATTAGAGTGTAAGCCAGGTCTGCAGAGCAGAGACCTTCATACCAGACCAATCCCTTCTAACACTGAATCAGAACTTATTTATCAAATCCTGGCAGCAAACGCGGGCAGATCCTGAGCAGAGTGCTAAGATATTTCAGCTTGCAGAGGGGCTAGCAAAGCAAACACAGCTCGGGGTTTTTATGAGAAAAATGTCTGGCTGAACAAGGAGGCATTCATGTGCTGATTCATACCAGCCTGTAGCTCAGTTAGAGGACAGCCATCTGCTATCACACTCCCCCGCTAAGAGCCTGTTATAGAGGGACGAGCCGTGGATCATCATGTACATGTTACATCCATATAGACTTAGTGGATATAACACCTCTACTGCAGGAAGAGAAAACAGCTCAGCGCCTGTGGTTTTCTGCCTCCTCAGGTGAACATGCTTTTCACTGCTGCATGTAATAGGATTGTCCTTTTACAGAGCGGTTCATCCCCATAGCAGGGTTATGCTATGCCTTGTAAATGGCTGTCAGAATTTTTTGCCTCTGTAGGCCTGTGAGCTTTCACGTGTGTGAGAAAAACGTAACGTTTCCTTTCTACCGCGATGGTAAATGAGAGCGGTGATGCTAAACATTAAGCATATGTTTCATAAGTTTATCTTTAAAGCTGCACTAATCCATAGACAAATAATACTATTTGTGCATTAGAAGTGGATCAAATGACTGATATGATGACTGTAATGTCAACGATGCCACCCAGTGACGAACCCCGTGAAACAACCACCCAACCCTGCAGCTCACCTCAGCTCTATGGCGCGTTTTGGTCTCCTTCAGCTCATTGTTTTGGTTTTTCCGACCGACAACTCCACTCTCGTCTCGCTGATCTCAGCTGCAGCAGACAGATTTTTTCAGCTATAAAGGTTCTGATAAACCGACTGCACGCTGCTACCTGCCCAGCACCAACCAACAGACAAAGTCAAAACCTAGCCACCAACGTAAAGGCATACCTGGCAAGCTACGTAAGCAACGAAAGAGAGCTAGAAGGAGAGGGAATATTAGACTTCAACTCATCCCTCCAAATGAATGCTAAGGTTGCTTTGTGCTCGCTAGATTTTCAGTTGATGTTCACCATATCAACAAAGGTGATGATGTGTAATGTTGTCAGTTTGTTCCACTGTACCCAAGGGGTCAAAGCATTTGTCACTGCAGCTTTACAAAAGGTAAACTGTAAAAATGACAGAAGGTGGTTGACAGAATGTTTGAGAATTGCTGGAGAACTAACACCTTATATGGTAAATCTGAAAAGTGCAAACTGACAAATACTTTTCAGCTTCAGCTGACATGAGCTGGTTTAAGCTAAACCTTTCAGACTGCATTAGGAAATCAAGCATAGGCCTGCTGACTTTTACTACCACAGCTAGTGGCGACACAGGTAGTTGATTAATACATTAGGTGATTAATCATTTGCAACAGTTTTGGTAATCAGTATCTTCCCTGCAAATATCATCAACCATGTACTAAAACTATTTCTATAGGTGGAAGCCACTGAAGTCATGGTATTTGCCTAAAAGAAACTTCTTCCTGAGAGGTGTGATGAGAAACCAGATTTGAAGGCCTCTGGTTTTCTACCTCACTGCGTCCCACACAGGATGCTAAAATAGGGCAGAGTTACGAGCTGTTGGTTTCAACCCACAAGTTCAAAACATGAACCTTTGTGTGCTTGGGATTCAATTCCTTTGATTTAAAAGATGCAACCCGCACGATTGCCAACATATCGTTATGACGTTGCATTTCGTATTGCAGTCTAAAAAAAAAAAAACCATGACATGGAACTTTTTGCTTTAACCAGCTAACAAAGAGGGAGTCTTCGAAATTTGAACCACCGCCACTATCAGGTTTCCCATCCGATGAAAAGCACCAATGTGGAACAGCAACTCTGAACTGACTATACATTTCTATTTCAATGGCTGAATGATTTATTTTGTTGCTTTTTGTCTAGTAATCCATCACCTCTTTAAAAGAGAAGGTCACTTAATAAGGGTGCTTTGCTACCTCCTTAGGCTCTTGGCGTCCTCGCTGCTCATGGAGAGATTTCGTGACTTCGCCCCACAATAGCTCAAAAACAAGACAAACACAAGCATTATCCTTAAGCAAAATCTGTACTCTCTTTTCTTCCAAAGCTGATAAAGGGATAAAGGGTTCGTGTTGGCTATCTCAACACAAAATCCTATGCAAGATATCTTCTCAAGTAACCAAATGCAACAACATCTGCCCGTTAACATGATTCCCAACATTCACACACGCCCAGGCAAACACATGCACGTAAGCTCATAAAACAGACTCTGCAGATGCATGCAAAGACACACACTTTAGTTCCAGTCGTACACGTTCAAGTGACATTTGAGCCGGTGTCTCTTCGCTCGTCAGCCAGCGACCCAGTTGGGTAGCTTTTTGTTGCCCTCAAGTCAGCAGCATCCGAGTGAATTGCTGATTCAACCTGCCCTTTGTTAGTGAATCTCATGACGAATCTCAAGCTGCCGAGGACTTTGAGACACTTGATTGTGTTACTTGAAGTGATTATAACTGTGGACTAACATGTCCGATCTTAGTTACGGTGTTGCCGTACTTACAACCACAACATTTAGAACCACAGCGTGAGGCTTGTGCCAGAGGACCTTGTGGCATTTTTGTATCGACTGCATGAATGACAGGGCAGAGTAATCAACACAGGCCAGATGTCGGAGTCTTCTTTCCTTGTAAACACT
Source organism: Gadopsis marmoratus (assembly GCA_036023855.1). Taxonomy (NCBI): domain Eukaryota; kingdom Metazoa; phylum Chordata; class Actinopteri; order Centrarchiformes; family Percichthyidae; genus Gadopsis; species Gadopsis marmoratus. The sequence continues at coordinate 8,325 of JAVQJF010107204.1, forward strand.
TTCCACAAACATCTCTGTGAGCAATGTGCTGGTCAAAATGCTCCAGGGCAATTTCACTGAGGTTTGACAACAAAGCCTGCGACAAACCATATTTGTCATCTTGCGGCACGCGGTAATCCACACTTGTAATCCACATAAACCTCTCTGTTCAATGCAGCCATTGTGTGAGATTCTGGCTGACAACTGTTCTATAAAAGCAACCTTTGTGATGTTGAGTCTTTCAACGCATCCCTCAAGTTGACCTCAGGGTGAGCTGGCCTTTCCACACGAGATTCTGTTTAAAGGTGAGAGGAGGATGCTACACGGCAGCTCTGTCATAAGGGATTTGTCAGCTAGGAAGCGAACACAGGGCTCTTTCTCACTCAGAAAAACAAAAGACAGACAGCCTCGCCTCAGGTTCATCTTGGTCTATCTGCAGTGATGCCCCACTTAACAAAGCCTTCGCCTGAGTGTTTATTGGTAGAAGTATATGTTGAAACATTAGCTGTCTGCAGGATTTTCTCTCTTGAGCTGAAATAAAAGCCCCAAAATGTGTCACATTTGCTGCTTTGCTGTTCAGCCAGGGTTTAATTTTAAGAAGTCACAGGAACACAAATATTGATTGACGGTTTCGTGTTTTCCTCACTGTTGTCATCTTTATGACGGCAGACAGCAGCTGTCACATAACCCAACTTCCCAATACATCAACTTCTGTACTCCGCCACTTACCTCTATTATTCTGTCGTGGATTTGAAGGCCACCTTCCTTGTCCGCTGGACCCTTTTCGACAATCTTAGATACAAAGATCCCTTCATTCGAGGTGCTGTCATTGTCGCCCTATGGAATAAATGCCGATTATTGTCTGGAGACTAATAAAAACACATTGGTCAGATTGTTAAGAAGAATAGTAGTGTACAGATTTTGGTCAAAATCTCTGAAACCTTGTTAAATGTAGTGCTGACATCTAAACAAAAGAAGTGTTAGGAAAGTTCAACAATTCTCTCAATACAACTACTTTTAAAAACCCTGGAAACACTGTGCATGGTTTTCCCAAACCACCAAGTTGAAGGGTGAGTTCACCCAAAATATTAAAAAATTTATTTTATCACCGTACCCAAGTGGTAAAGAAGATAGTTTCAGTTTTTTGTGCTGAGGTTTTGAACTACCTCCCTCTGACACTTTTGCCACTGAAAATGGTGAAGGGCTGTGAAAATTACCTGAGAGGCTAGATACCCAAAGATGTAGCCTAAATGTAGTTTGGGTATACTGACCCTTTAACCCTGCCCTTGAGTGGGGACTTAAGGGTTAGCTTTAACTTCAGATGCTTCCCAAGCCCGGAGGGGTGACCCTGACCTGCTAAAGGGCCTAAGTTAAAAGTTGGACATAATGTAGCCTACAGCTAACACTGTGGCTATGACCCCACAGTCAGACCTAAGACTTGCTTTAATAAACAAAAAAAAAAAAATAAATTGCTGCTAACTCTCTTAGCACTCCCTTTAAAACCACATGAAACATGTTCTACACTCCTACTGAACTCTGCAACACAACTACAGTTTAATGGGATACTTAAAGATGCACTAAGAAGTCACAGCGCTAACTCCAATGAATCACTCCTGGTCTGCTTCCTCTTTCAGCGGCATCGTGTACAGCGTTAACATGTCAATGCTTTGCTACAAATTTGGCTACTTTGCCTTACAACTGCCCCAATCTTGAGAGTTGTAGAGAAACTAGCGCTACTGGAGACCACGAAACATGGCCGCTGATTGCTCTTACCAAGTCATGCCAGAATAACGGCCACATGAAACACATGTGTCAAATGCTACGGGGATATTAGCTATTTCCATTTTAATGAAAAGCTTCTTACACACACTGCCGATTTGAGGCCAGCAGGAAAAGCAAAAGCCAAGCATTATGCCTGCTCTCTTATGGTTGAGTTTGATACATGGTTCTTGTCACAAGAGCAAGAATGGTTGCAAATCTACAAGGCCGTGGACTGGGGTTAAAAAAAAAAACACACAGCTTTTTATGTCTAGATCTTTTTATAGTTTCCCGTCATAAAAAAGGTTTTACTGTGATAATCTATATCGCTACAGAAAAGTGCGTCACTGTGGTTGCGGGAAAACAGTTGAGCACAGTCCCGATGAAACAGATATGGGCCACACCGATTCAACAGGACCTTCGCTGCAGAAAGAAGCTCCATGTATGGACGGTAGAGCTGTAACCAGCGGTGAGATATTTCCAACCCTTCACTCAACATGAGCATGTGGCATCATTAATGACTTTCACTTCAGAGCCTCAAGGCAGGAAACTCGGTGGCTGCGAAAGGTTCAGGCTGGGATGAAAGACCCTTTCCTCTCCTCTGTGTTTACCTCACCACCAAAATCCCCTCAATTAGAGACACAACAACTGCGGTCAAAGCCGTAATCCCAGATTTAACTCTCATAAAAGTAATTATAGTTTTTTTAATCTGTAATGCCAAATCCGCTAAACCAGACCAATATATAAACACAATAAAACTTGATAGATGCGGTCCATCTATCCACAGACTAGCAAACACATGCATGACTGTCTAAGCTGTGTCAGTCAGTGCAGAGAAAGCTTGTGGTGCTTCAAGTATGCGCTATTCATTCCTGGGTTGCCATATGACACTTGGCTGATCACCGGGGGAGGTGAAACCTCGGGAGACGCTCAGCTTTCAACCTACCGCGCATGGCCTTCCTCCTATGATGTTAAAACCCAGAGATCCGCCCTCACGAAGAAGGACAACCGTCACGCTTATAGTCTCGCCTTCCTACAGACAGAAGAGAGACACGCGAACAAACAGATAGCAGGAGGTTATTCATAATAATCCATTTTCAACTCCAGGTGAGCGACAAAATGATTAAACTGAGCACTTAAAGAAAAACAACAGAACAGAAAACGTGACCAACAAATTATCTGCCTTTTTAGAGAATAATAGAGGCGCCCATACACATACAATTACAAATGGGACAAGGCGGTGTAGGGGTAAGAGAAAATGAATAATGTGGTGATGTGAAAGTCTAACAGTGAAAAATCTGACTTAATGTCACCTTTGTATTCTTATGTGTGTTTAATGAATTGATCTCACGTCAACATCACAGGCCGTTTGAAATGGTGCAGCTTTTAAAATTGCAATCTTATATAGTTAACAGTTTCTTACAAGGTGCAGGAAACTAAGGTTTTACACAAAAGTTTTTTTAGCTAATTCATGACCAGCTACAACGACAACCGCAGCTGGCGTATCCTACTCAGCTGTAGCTAACTGGCTAAATCACAGTATTATCATCAAACAAACAAAAAAAAAATAAAAGACCAACTTGTTCTCTACCAGACTGTTCTCTAATTAATAAGCTCTCGTCATGCCTCTGCACTATTAACGTTCGGCCAAAGATGGTTTTTGTCCAAGGATAATGCCACACAGAAAGACCAAAGGAGTGCGCGTCTTTCTCCAAATAAACATTCTGGGTGATTGGCTAACTTGGACAGACCGGTAGCCAACGGATAACTCGGTAGCTGTCGAGTGTAAATGACAGAGAGCCAGTGGACAGAGTTGCTGGTTAAACTCATACGTCGTTATAAATATTTTAAGGTTATCAGCCAAAAAAGCTCAGAATCTTGACCTCCAGGAAAACTACTTTTCTCCAACTGATTGGTTTGAAGAAAGATCTCTAGCAGGGCCTCAGCAACAACAAACTGTAATATTTGATCAGATTAAATGAATGCAGAAACCATTATGTTTGTGATTATGCTTCACCATTCTCAGAGGCTTAGCCAGACCAAAAGACCAGAAGTGACCCGTTCAAAGAGCCAAAAGGCCCTGTCACAAACCGCTGTCCTGTGTAGATTAATACACCTCTTACTCAGTGGCAACATGACATGACAACTTCTGGGAAACTCTCAGAGTCCGTTCTTAATCTGTTTTTTTAAGCAGGACTTGTGGAGTTGAGGTAACATAATTTCAGCTGCCAGTCTAGTATGCGGCGACACAGAGAGACTACATTTAAAGCAGATATTATTGGCATGTACACTATCCAGACTGCCATTTAGGCTAAAAAGATCATCACGTGCACGTCAGGCCCTGCACCGTGTCACGGCAGCATTAGTGACACGTGCTTCTGCATTACAGTGACTACAGCCGTTACCATCAGCAAGAAGACAGTTAAGTTGCATTAAGTGAAAACTGAGTTTGACAGAGAATTTGAATGAAAGCACAACAGTAACAGGCTTTTCCATTCCGTTATGCTGAATGCCACGAGCTTAAAAACAAATTGGACGGATTTTAAAAAGGTGTTTTTACATTTTGTCTGCGAGAGTCATTAAAATGAACTCAGTAATTAAAGAGCATTTTTTCCCCACATCTGCGAACACTCTAGCGAAGCTCTAATCCCTAGGAGGATGAGCATTTTCTAAAGCATTAGGTATGCCTAGGTGATAAAAAACAAAATGTCATTACCACCAAAAATCCAAAACATGATCCCGCGCACATAATTTGGGGTAGTGTCAGGTAAACAACGTTTAACACTAACTTTAATGGAAAAAGCTGCAATTTGTTAGTGAGGAAAGGAGCTGGCTGCTCACTGGTGACTTGGCACACTCACGGTGAGCCTTCACCTCAGCACCAGTCACACTTTCCAAGTCTGTCCTCCATCAAACTGCTTCCCCTCCATCTGCCTCTTAGCACAGTGCTGCTAATTATACTCTACGTACTGCAATGCAGAATGAAAAAAGGAAAATATTGATTCACAAACTATTGGCCTGTGATCAAGAGGCAGAAACTCTGACCTGGTCATGGCCATTTCAGATTGCGGGAGATATTATGTGGCAGATGTCAGATTAATTGGAGGATAATTACTCAGTGAAGCTAAGGTATATATATATATATATATATATATATATACACACACACACAAAGGAAGCAGCAGCCTAAGCATTTCTTTCTTTGAAGGGTAACTTCAAAATAAAAAGTCACATTTTCAGTGGCTTCTGGATGGCTTTAATTAATATGATGTCCGTCATATTCAATTGACACCCGTGTGTTAGAGATAACTAATGGTCGTATAATTTAGTTAAATTATCTCACCATAATTGGCCTTATCAGATTGAGCCCATGATTGCTCAGATTGAATTCAGTGGAGGCTCAATCTGGTTGATGTCCTGTGAGTTTGATAGGAGCTCTTTATCGCATCAAGTAGCGCAAGCGCTGTCATCCACAGCAGCAAAAGAGGAGCCTGGGTCAAAGCAGAGATCTAAGGCTGAATGGAAAGTGTGACAGCAATTCTAACAAGAAGTGAACCAGAGGGAGATCGGAGCGTATTTGTTTTTGCTTTCGCTGCTCTTGCTGGCTCACCGAAGAAGTTTAAATAGTGTTCGTGACTATTACTGGACACTCCAGTCAGTTATTCCACATAGCCAGGTCATGCTGCTCTCCCACACAGTCACTGCATGGATATTAAAAGAAGACATTAAAATCCTCCGTGTGGCTCAGGAAGCCTATGCCAGGGAGTGACAGAGACTCAAAAACAAACTAAAAGTAGGTTGCCGGTCATGATGGGCCTATATTCATTCTGTGATGGTGATTCGAGGAAATTCTTTATTGGGAAACACGGCTAGCAACGGATGCACGCCATTTGTTGTTCCATGTCCATGGTATTGCGAATGATGGCTCACTAGCATGACTTCAAAGGACCACAGCTATCATAGATGTCATTACCTGAAAATCCTGACATGACAAATCAAAATATCCTCATGTGAGAAAGATTTAATATGCAATAAAACTCATCGAATCTGATTGCTGACATCACAAAAAGGAATTTAGGCTCTGAGAAAGTCTCCAAGTCACACACTTCCCTTAGCTAATACCACTTCTGATGCTCCGTTTCATATTGCCATGTGTGTATTGAGGTTCATGCACCAAACAATCCTGTTCACTGCTTGACTGGACACAATGAAAGAGCCGTTCTAGAGAAAGACCAAAAAATAAATAAAAAAAGCTTTCCAGCTAATCACATCACCCACCAAATGTAGTTTCGTCTCCTCCCGAGCTGCTCTTCTCTTATGTGGATGATTTCCGAGAACAATTCCCATGTTTTTTATGTATGTTTAAGGTGTTTCAGAACAAGGGACTTTGTCCCTTCTGTTTACATTAGCAGAGTTACGCTTGGAATGATAAACTGAACATATATCTCAGTGGTAGGACTGAAAGGCCGCTGTCAAATTAACTGCTGAGCGATTTCACCATTTCTCCGCATCGGTGCTTTTGATGTGCAATTTACCAGTCTACCGGAACGCACTCTGCTGGGAACTGAGCCCACGACGAACAACTGAAACCACCAAGCATAAAATACAAATAATAAATAAATGAGAGAAGAGTGAAGCCTCTGAGAGATGTCACTTAAACAAGATGTGCCGTTGTGTGAAAAAAACTGAGTAAGAAACGTCTGTGACAACAACAAAAAAAAGGAGTTAAGAGGTGTAAAATTGAAGAAGGAAAGAAAAGTTCCCATTCATCCACATTGCTTTATGTAATGCTGTCAGCATTATGTGTCCACTCTGTGCAAACCGTAGGGAATCAAAAGCTCCTCCTCCTGTTCTTAGACAGATTTTTATAACTAAGCCTTAATACAATCTGACCACTCCCCTTCTGCTAGCAGCTGTGCAACCACCATACACTAATTCAATTCATTTACTGACTTATGACCCTCTGCATCCTTTATGATGTTGATAATTGGTCATTACAGGAGGCATTAGGTTTTTACATTTGAACCATAAAATATCTTTATACCAGGTTCCTGCACTCCCCCCAACAGGAGCCTGTATTAGCCGTCTGATTTAGATACATCATTATCCAGGGACCAGCAGACAATTCTACATCTATTATCACTATAGGTGGAAGGGAATAAATAGCAAATCTGTCTCAATGTTCAATACCCACAAGTCATTGGCCCCTCAGATGTCCTTCAAGCACCGTTGAGACTCCTGAAGATATTCACCGTCTTTCACAACACCTATACAACTCTGGTGCCAGTGACCCTGCTACATCCATGGGTGTAATTTGTTATGACTGTCTCGGGGAAAGGCGAACACCCGAGGGTGGAAAGCCTCAAACAAGCATGCTGCGAGGAGGCAACAGAAGTGGAACCTGGCTCTTGTTGTGTACAGAACTGCAGTAAATATTTGGCCCTCCCCCCACCGACACTGGCCAGAGGCACAGCTGACATCCATGTCTCAAAGCAGACGGCGAAGAAGCAAACTTCGGAGCACTGTAGGACTCCTGGGAGCTTGGTTCCAATAAGGGAGAATCCCCAGAAAAAGCCTCAATATAGCACGAGTTCCATTTTCACCTGGGATGTAGTTAAAAAAAAAAAAAAAAAGGAAAATGTCCAAACAACATGGGGTAAACACATTAAGTAAATCCCAGAATGCAGGCAAACATGTTGTGAAAGAACATTTTTTAAGCATGTTGTCCCTGAAGCATTTGCACTGCAGGATGTCAGCAAAGATGAGTCAAAACACATGTAACTGATCCATATTCAGCCAGAAAATTTACTTTTGGGAATCCTTCAGAGAAGTCTTTTTTTCCTCTCTTTTTATCCATGTATTGTTTTTTTTTTTTACACTAATAAAAAAACAAAAAACAAACATGCTTTTCCCCTTCAGCGACAGGGGGGTGAAGAGAAAAAAGGGTTCCCCGTGTTCCCCCCCTGACAGCAGCAGAAGCTGCAGCTGCTTACCTTGCAGGAGAAAGCCACGGTCTTGGTGAGGGAGTCGATCCTCTCGCTGTACTCGGTGAATTTCTTCTGATACTTCTGGGCCGTCGCCTGCAGCTCGCCGTGCACGGCGGAAAGTTGTGCGAGGAGCGACTTCTCCCTCTTGTTGGCTTTAATGGCCTGCTTCTTGAACTCCCGGTCCAGGCTGACCATCCTGCTGTGCAGCGCGCCGTTGTGCGCCTTCAGAGCCACCAGGCAGCAGTGGCTGTTGGACGTCTGCTCTTTGTGGGTGCGCATCAACCCGCAGCCGCTCTCGCATATTCCCACCGGTCTGCACTCGCACGTCTCCCGCATGTGAGCATCCATGTCCCTCAGGTTAAGCACCTCGGTGCATCCTTTATTCCTGCACTTCGCCGGGGAGTAGTCGCACATCTCGGCGTGCTCGGCCAGATGCTGCAGCTTCACCACCGCATCGCAGCCCCTCGCGTGGTTGTCACATTTGATCTCCAGCTTCTGGATGAGGCTTTTAAGGGGCAGGACGTGGTTCAGCTCCTTGGCGGTGATCCGCTGGCATTTGACGGGGCAGCTGCTCTGCTGGACGACCCAGGGCAGCACGCAGCCGGAGCAGAAGACGTGGCCGCACGGAGTCGTCAGCGGCTCCTCCAGGACTTTATTGCACAAGTTGCATTTGAAATCCGGGTCCACGGTGCCCTTAAAGCGGTCCAACTCGAATCCCATGGTTTTGAAAGTCCAGATCCAAACTTGTTGATCCCCACCCCCGCAGATCTGAGTCGGAGCAGCGGGGCGTTTTCAGCCGGTCATCGGTGGAGCTCTCGCAGACTGACTACAAGCTCCCGGTCTAAACCTGACTAATTGACCGAGACCTTTTGGTGCCTTCAGGGACGCCTCGTGAGTCTATTCTTTAAAGTTAGGAAAGTTTCGAAGTCTAAAATGTCATTACTACGGTTAACTTTTCAACGTTGTTGTAGGAATGCAAAATGAAAAAGACAAACTCTGGATGAAGTTGAGTGTTGTTAAAGGCCATGACACCTAGCCTAAAGGTTAGTCCTTAAAACTAAAGCATAAAACTACAGTAGTGGTATATTACGCAATATGGCAAAATTATATTCTCTATTAATGACAATGCACATGTGGTCTTTGTCATATACATTTCAAATTCAAACTCCCTCACGCGCTGTTCGTGTGAGCTAAACCTATTAAATGCAACGATTCTGACAGTCAGTGAAGGCAGCATTTCTAGGAGCGAAAGCGTGGAGGAATTCTCTACCGTACCTGCTCTATTAACTGCGCATATGAGGTTGCGACTTTGGCATGAAAACGTTTTTTGCTGTCCAAATAGCTCATCCCTCTACTTGCAACCACTGAACACCTCATGGTTGTGACTAATTGGTTTAAAATATGGGTGGATTAAAACTTGTTGAGACCAATGTGAGAAGTTATAAACTTGACCTACTGTAGAAAGCCCTTATTTGTTTCCATGCATAGGAATTGTGATGCAGCCTACATACTATGTCGGAACAGCGTTATAACTTGACAATGCAGATAAAGTCATCATTGAGCACTATAGCTATCCTGCACCAGAATATTTCTAAGTGATGAACTGGCAAATTCCACTGGATAAATGTTAGACAAGGTGACATGACAGTTAGATATTTACAACAGGTGGGTGAGTGTTCAGGCATGCACAACACTTGTGAAAACAAGCAACTTTGGAAGGACAACGGTACAACCACAAGCAAGACTTTCAAGTTACAACACACTTTGACTGAGGAGGAGATCAGGTAAAAGTTGGGGACATCAGCCTGGATCACAATGTGCATAATGAAATTAATGTCTGAGGCACCACGGTGGGATTCGTGTTTGAACACCTCTCACCACACTCCTTGTGTAATTAAAGCATGGGACTGTATTACCACTTTAACACTTAATTTGAGTGCATTTTCAATCCCAGCAGGAGGCCCTATAGTACTGAAGGCATTTTGAATTGTAAAAGAAACTCCAGTGGACCCACTGGATGTGCTCAGTGAAGGAAAAGAATATAGCCTCTGCTGCTCAGTCAGAAACACACAGCCTCCGTTGGTTCTGACCCTGCCTTAGTTAGATGCCCATTCCTACAGGTTGCCTCCCCTTTCGGAAATCCAGTTTTATTCCATGCCATGCTCAATAAAACCTTTCCATATGTGCATTAGCCAGAACTAAAAACAAGAGCTTATCAAAGACTTAATGGACAAAGTGTGACAGAAAGAGGTTGAGCTTGCGGGTAATCCTACACTGATGTTATGGGTTGTAGATGGGGTGGAAGAAAAACTCCCTGTGCAGTCACGCCAAAGGTCCTTGTACTGTGTATGTACAGTCTGTTTCATACTCACTGTGCGATTACATATTTTTATCAGCAGGTACCCTCTAAGTCATGGCTTGATTTAAAAAAAATAGGAGAAATATGGAAAAATGAACAGATGAAAAATGAAAGAGAGCGCTGGTGTTTCACTGTGTTTCTTCGGCCAGTTTTCACAAAGTAATTGGAATTTTTTCATGCTGATGCACATCAACTGTGCATGGCCATATTTAATCCCACGGTTCAGAGCTTAAGGTTGTCATCAAATCTAGCATTTTTGCTCAGGGTACCTTGGAAGTATTATCCTATTATCCTGGAATATTGTGCAGATGATTTGCCCTGCAGAATCCAACTAGCAGCCTACCGGCTACAACCAGTCCCTCGACCTCTGGGCCAACATGCAGTCTGTGATTTATTACTTCAGTCCCGGAACAAACAGCCCGCCTGTCTGTCTGTGTATGGCTGTTTACTGTCAGTTGTTTGGTCTGCCTCAGTCAGAGAAATATTTGCTCTCAAAACGGAGCACCAAAAATAAGTTGTTGTTTTTACAGACTGCGTCAGAGTCAGAGCAAGCATGACAGCTATGGCATGGTGAAGTATGTTAAAGAAACTGATATGCTATCTAGTGGACTGGCCTGTTTAGGAATGTTTCCCATGAAGCTGGGTGAAGTAGCAACAGAAGGGGGCTTAGATGAGTCCATGCTGGGTCCAGCCCAAAAGACAGACAACATCCCAGCGGAGATAAGAGTTAATCCCAGTCCTCCAACCTAAACTGGGAGTGAAGGATCAGGACAGACCGGAATTAAATGCTCCCACCAGGCCTGCAGGTTAAAATAGCAGGTTAAACTCCAAGCTTCCAGTTTTTTTTTTTGGCTGTGTGGCACCAGCTGATTCTGATTTAAAAGGAAAAGTCAATATATATTTTGGAAAAATTGCTTGTTGACATATCAATTGTACAGATTAAACAAACAAGATGTAACGTTGTTAATTACCGAGCTGTAGAGGTGCTGGTAGGCATTTTGTTACCTCTGGACGGAGCCAGGCTAGCTGTTTTCCCCTGCGTCCAGTCTTTATACTAAGCTAAGCTAATAGCCTGCTGGCTGTAGCTTCATAATTAGCATGCAAACATGAGAGTGGCATCAGTCTTCTCATCTAACTCTCGACGAGAAAGCAAATATGCCCATTTCCCAAAATGTCTGACTATTCCTTTGAGAGAGCCACAAAAGCCGTGTTTTCTTTTAAATGTAATTGTGTAGCACATGATAAATGCACAAAGATTCTGAGAAAAAAAGTGTGCAAAGTAATTGGTCCTGGGTTTCGCTGCAGAACCTTCTTGCTTGAAGCCTTTGTTGTAAAGCAACAGAGAGATCTAGTTTTCAGCATGTGTGATGAGGGTGTTCCGTATATGGCTTTGGAGTTGGGCCATTTAGTAATCATCGCCACTCTTCTTTAGATATGTCAAAGACATGAGGGCCATGTGGGAAGCTGCAAAGATGAGTTATTGCTCTTCGGGACGCCTTTTCATGTCACGCCGAAACATGATGTACTTACAAAAGGAATACACTATCCATCTCGCTGTGGTTTCCCATGTGCCGGTAACTCCCTTGGGAGTCAGTAATATTGTCAAAACTGAGTCTAGCCCCCAAATGATTTATATGGCAATAGCATGGTTTGTTTTCCTTACAAACATCAGTGACTTATTGTGCCTTTCACAAAGGGAATTGGGAGTTTTGTGGCTCAAGCGGGGAGTGAATTAGTAACTTTAAAGGCTGTTTGGAAAGGGCTTGGGGTGGCCTTATGGCCAGGTTGGGCGTGTGTCTGAGAACCAGCAAGGCTACACTGGCCTTTCTTAGCACGCTGCTGACAGATGGCGTGAACCGAACAACCAACCTAGCTCTGTTATGACAGAGAACATCAGCTCAACCGAACGCAACATTCTCGCAGGCATAAACCTGTGAACGTGCGATTGGTAACGATTGCACAACACAGGTGTCAGCAGCGGTGCCGTTGAAATACACGCTTAATAGCACACAGCTATGAAACTCCAAATTGATTGTTAACAGGTTGTGGCACACGAGCAAAGTCTCACCAAACACAAGTTGATGATCAAAACAGATCCACAGTGGAGATAGGGGAAGTGCAAAATATTTGCACGTGCTAAATAGATCCTTATCACAAGCTGCCGTGTGTACGTGAAAAAGCCAATAAATATTTTGCTCCACTTCTCACAGCAGCTGAATTCTCTAGAGTGAGGTTAGAAACAGGATGTGGGTCAGTGGAACCCAGATTTGCCCAAAAGCAAAACTGCACAAGTAGGGAAAATCCCCATTTGATATGAACTAAGTCAAAGTCTCAGAGCAAAGCCTGACCTAAATCTGCAGTCACATACAGTAGCTAATTAAATCTTCATGGCAGAGACGCGCAGACAGAGACTACAGATGCTGTGCCTTTGCCCTATTTGGCTGAACTGCCCCCTGGACCAAAGAGAAATAATAATTATCATTATTACAAGTTTTATTGGTGTTGCCACTACTGCTGCTGGTGCTATAATTACAATAATTATTGTGAGAAAGCCTGCCCTCTACACCCTTCTTCCTTTCTTTGTGCATGAGCAAACATGTACACTCTTTATTATTATGTAGGTGCTGTTTAGTTAGTAGTTATGGTTTAATGTGGTTGCTTTGTGTGTTTGCCTGAGACTAATTTATGACTATTCAATACTTTTTTCATGTTAAAAAAGTGATGTAACAGCGCACCAAAAGGCTTTTCCCAGGATAGCAGAAAAACAACCAACCAAAAAGAAAGAAAATTAAAACTGAATAAAAACTGAAAAGTAACTCCCCCAAAGCAACTGCAACAACGTATATGCAATACCATTTTGTTGTGTGTGTATAAAGATTTGGGGGAGTCATTTTTCTATCTTTCTGCAGTAGCTTAAAAATGTTGTAAAAGCTAATTGTGGGTCATGGTTACCTAATGTAGCTTCATAAATTAAACTACATTAACAGATATGCCCTTTTATAAAGCAGCATGGGACTCATTATGGCTGAATTATCTAGTTTTTTACCACCAGTTTGTACACATTTAATCTCCATAAGTATGTTTGTCTCTGCATCTTTGGACATAAAACTAATATTCAGTTAGATATGGCCTACATTATGACCTGTTCTCTAAATTAGGCACAGTTCTAACAAGAATGTTAATGGACAGGGCTATACTAGTGTATGCAGTGATAATATTCTATGGTATACATTTCGAGAGGAGTATGTGTGCATTGGGACTCACCAAGTGTGTGTATGGGAGCGTTCTGACCGGTTGTGACTGCAGCAGATGTAATCAATAGTGTCCCGTGGGCCAAATCTGGCCCTGCAACAAAAATATTTGGCCCCCTGATGAAAGTTTAAGATTTTAATTTCATAGTTTGTGTCAAATGATTTTTCATAAACTTACAGTAGATAACAATGTACACATATATGATAGGTTCACATCAGTCCCACAAATATGACTTCATAAGGTCATCTAATACTGCCCCCACGTGAACCACCAGTGAGAGGCATTCACACCAGGGATTCTGTGCTTTGTTGTGCATCAGGTTATTTGAACAGCACATGGTGACTCAAATGAAGTCTAATAAAATTACCAGTTGAGTAACACAAATAATTCAATCTTCACTTAAATGAAACAACTACCTCTTAAATTCAAACACAGTTTTGACTTTGCCTATATCCCATTTGACCACCACCTGTATGTGTCAGTGACTTTAATTCAATGATAAATCAAAGAGGTCACTGGTGCCGGGAGGATAACCAATCACTTGCATCTCCAGTCTGTTAGTGCAACACAGAACATACGTGTCTGAATACATTATGAGTCATATTTTTGCCAAATGAGTATTAACATAAGCTGCTGTAACTCTGTTAAACCACATCTACTAATAGGAAAAATGGCATCTGCCCTCTGATATAATTCCAAAACAAACCCTTATCGAAGGGTTTCATTCTTAAAATAATGAAAAGAAATAAACAAACAAAAGATATACAGATTCATTTCTGTGATTCGTGCCTCTATAATGTCTGCCCACCAATGAACAAAGCTGAAAAAAACTGGCCCATAGTTGAACTTAATTGCTTACCCTGATATACAGCATCACACTTCTCAAGTAATGATAATGTGTAATCATGTGTGAGTTTTCTGGGTAAAAATCAACCCAAATCTGTCAGCAGACTGTGATCTGTTAGAGCTCTTGTATAAAGCATTCAGCATTTTTTCAGATGGACTACCATAATGCATTAGTTACAGAGGTTTCCAAGGCACAAGTGTGTAATATTAGGAACAGATGAGTCCCTCCTGCAAGGGGGGGGAAAGCACTTGAGAAAAGAAAAAACTTCCTTTTCTGAAGCCTGCGAAGCGCTTCTAATTTCCTGGAAGCTCTGTTTCCACTGGGTTAATAAACAACATTAAAAGTATAGGCCCATCTTATCTTGACAAAAAAATCAAAACGCTTGAAGGTTGAGTTTATTATTTCACAACCATATAAAACATTTTACAATTAAAAGATTTTTCTTTTATTCTTTTTTATTTGAACATTGCAGGGTCTCAGGATGGCAATGTCGGTATAACACTTGCTTGATCCATCTAAACACAGCTGATGCACACCAGCAATGTCTTGACAACTTCATGGTTCCACAAGGATATAAAGAATTTTGGTCCTGATCTTCCTTTTACAGGCACCAGGTTAACATTTCTACTTTACCATCTCAAAAACGAATGACTGAATCTACTATGAGTATGTAGGTGATCTTTACTTTTAGTGCCATCATCAGTGAAATATCTTACACTTACAAAAAATACAAAAAAGACCATGTTCGAATGGGCAGGCTGCTGTGAAATTTGCATTCATGCTCCCCAGAAGATGACATCCTTCCACTATAGACACTCACTGAGCATTCCTGATTAGCAAGTTAGATATTTCACAATTTAATGGTGTATATTTGTTTTGGATTTTTTGGGGGGATTCCACACTCTATCCAGCTATCTTATGTATATCATCCATGGTCTGCATATGTGGAAGTCTTCCACACGTGTACCATACAGTCCACATAGTCATACGTTTTGGACAGCGTGTGGATGACCTTTGTGGACATTAGAAGATGATCAAATCAAAAAGAATTTTCCATTATAAGCAAATATGTGCTCAATTCATTTAATCCCATTAAGCGTGACATTCATTAAAGCGGCTATAATCAATCATTTTAGAATAACAGGTGATCAAATGACAATGTGAAAACAATGAGACAATGTCAAAGGGGTTGCTCGTAGTCATACACTAAAGAGAATTATCATGAAAATCTGCAACCCTCCCCACCTCCTATTTTGGTTCCCTCTCACAGCTCTAATAGTGTCATTTGCGCAGACTCAGATAGCTGGTTTTAGAGAAAAGGCTCTAAAAACACACTCTAGCTCAGCACCAGACACCAAGACAAAGGTAGTGACCAGCTGATGAACATTGTGGAGCATGTAGCATCAAAAGAGCCAGATATTTCCCTCAGGAGTCGGCAGAGATCAAAAACAAAGTTATAAAAGAACGTGAGTATTGGCCTTGCATTCAACACGACTCCAACTTAATATTGTTAGTGCTAATGTTGGTCTGTACCTGTCGGATGTGTAAATAAGCAACAGACTGTTAACAAGTCTGCTATATCAACTTAAAACATGATGATATGCCAGCGTTAAAAGTGTTTCTACTGCTCGCGAGTGGCCAAATGAATTATTGTCATTTTAAATAAATTATTACATGCATGTATTTTTTGATGGTGTATGCTACTCAGTGTTTGATTTAACAGGACGTGTCTATTCAGCGAAACAATCTATGGTGTTGGAGAAGCTTTGCTCTTGTCTTAACACCTGGAGCCGGGTGACAGCAGGACTGGAGCTGCAGATAAAAGCTGCTATGCTGAAAGCTTGCTGATAATGAGAACACCAACCATGAACCAGAAAGCTGTGACTATAGTGTTGACAGGTCATGCAACAGGGAGGCACAGTTCACACTCCCACTAACCTCTCATGCATGGTTGATGACAATGAGCATGGTTCCTTCTACTTTTGAGAACACAACTGAACCGCTGTTTGTTGTTTTATTACAACGCCAACCACAAAATCTGACAGTTAAACTACAGTGCAGTTTAGGTAAAAGTAATTATGGGCACAGGAAACTCAGTAAAAATTGACCACAACACGTTATGTTGAGTTATTTATTAACACCCCTTTTTCAAAATCGGGTTAAAACTGAAAGTGGAATCCTTATCAGTCACTTCATCTGACCCAGCGACTCAAGGGCTTCATGAGCTCCAGCAGAAAGGGAAGCCAGATTTCAACTCAACTGAAGCAGAGGGTCTGACTGCACGAGAGGAAGTCATATTTCTGTGCCACTCGCTCACCACATAGTCTCTGGGCTAGCTGTCCAGTGGCCACTCTGCCTCCATTTGTGTCACTTCATATGTGGGCGATTGCTGATGAACGCGACAATAAGTCCCCCTCTGTATAGCAGTTGGAGTTGACAAAATAGGACACAAGCAGATGCTTTTCTGTTTTGGCTCTGGCACTGTCAACCCTTTCCTGCTTTTATTATACAAGTCTGCAAGCAGCTCATTAGGTTACTTAGATTTGAATATGCTAACGGTAATACACATGAATGTAATAAGACGGATGCCGAATATAAACACTGAATATGAGCTTCATTCTATCTTACATATTAAATCTCTCTCAGCCACAAATAAGCCATTCATTCCTGACTGTACATTAAAGTACTGTTTTGGTTGTGTTCACTTAACATTTGTCGTAACTCCCAGGTGTACAATGCAATAATGTTCAAAATAGGTCAGCCCAAGATTAATATGTGATACTCATAAATCTGCGGAGTGATTTTTCACAGAGCTAACAAGGAAGACATGGATATACAGTAAGTTCAGCCTTCTGGTATCGTTTTCTCCATGAATCTCATGAAGATTTAGAGCATTTTTGCACAAAAGTAACAAGGTGTGACCTTTTGTCTTAAATTAATGGTTTACATAGTGGTCCTGATGGAGACTGACAGCTTGCTATCCAAGTTACTAAGCTAGTGAGTTTATTCCAGAGACATATTTGTACCATCAACTCTCTTCCAATATAAGTAATACATTTAAAATAAAGTTCTATCTGGAAAACGTGTTTTTTCCAACGCACCAGAAGAAAAAGTGGATGCTGCAACACAGCTAATACGCTAGTTTCTCCTGTTTTGGAGTCTCAGGTCAGCACTGTCTAGATGGTTGTCTACTGAATTTTGCGTGTCAAAGTTCACCAAAGATGAACTAGACGCGAACAAGTCACAGATTTGCTTCACTCCTGTGAGTGAATCCACTAATTGTGGTGAATCTATTGATTCAATGTGTTGATTTCACCATGAAATGACTGAACTCTAATCCCGAGGCTGTACAGACATGGGAAAAACAAACAAACCAAGAGTTCCTGGTGAGTTCTGAGACTAGTGAGCTCTGCTGGCTACAGCTAACATACAGTTGGTTGTGCCATACAGTTGGCAATTTGAGGTGAATAAATATGGACACAGTCCAGCAGGTGAAAATTGGCTTTGCATACATTTAGGGAGGAGGTTATGATAAATGATTTGGTGGACAAAGCCTCTTTGAACCATGATAATTGTTCCTAAGTAGTTTTAGTTGCCTAAATTCAGTCAAACAGTAAAGTCTGCTCATATGATTTCTTATTTATTTTATTTTTCATTTGTAACAGTTTTGCACTGGCAAACACCGATATGGCACCAGATAACCAAATGGCCATCTAGGCTGTTATGGAAGACAGTGATAAATGATATGTCTTTGGTAGGTATGAGGGCATAATTGTTCTGATTAATAAATTCAAGCTCAGTCCCAAACACTGTAGGACAAACCCTTATTAATCTCAACTAATAAAAGAAAGTGTAGAGAAGAAAATCAGAGGCATTACATTGTCCATAGATAAGTTAGGCCAGCAAGCATGACCACAGTCACTTCTTCACAGAATAATTAAAGCCATTCATCCAAATATCTGTTCCTTCTCCTGGGAGTTTCTCAGGACCATTTCAGAGAGGTGATTATAAATCAAAAGCATGCATTAAGGGACAAATACTGGCATTAAAAAGCAAGAATAATGGACTGACCGTGTCATTATTGTGTATGTGATCAAGGACAAAAACAAACAGCGTGATTGGAGCAGTCAAACCAGTTATTCCAGCAGCACAACACTGCGAGAGGGGTTCACCGAGGGATAACTCAATATACACGGAAACAAGGCAATGGTCTGTGTAAGTTAACATTAGGAGCTAATTGGAAACAAGCCCCTTCTAATTAGCCATTACCAAAATAACTGACTGAGGTCATAGTTATTGCTTTCCCTTATGGGGAACACTGGTCTGGGTTTGACTCACTGTGAATGGTTGCAAAAATGAAGTCGTTTTAGACTCTGAGTTGTAAATGCAGCCTTCATCTGAACAGACGGCCACACGATCAAGTGATTGTTGTGATTTTCTCTGAGGTGATTCATTGTCAAGTGAGTAAATACAGATTAAAGAGACAATTCATGTTAATTATTGTATTTCTATTTCGTTGTTTCTTTTCTCCATGATTGTCTCATAACTGTGGTGCGATTAGAGAGATCACTTGTCAGGCAATTCATGTGTTCAGGAATTAGATTTTTCTGTTTAACTAGTTTAAAGGCACCGAAAAGCTACTTTTGTAATCGTCTTCTTATTATGAGCAGTGTACGTGAACACACAATTACATACAATACAAACCTTTTGGTTACTTTACATGAGCACTTTCTGTATTTCGTTTTTTTTTTGTCTGTTCTCTTCCTACTGGTTTGAAGTCAGCAGGGCTCAGTGGGAAAAAGGTGATGTTACATATGTCTATGCACCAGTCAGGGTGCAGCAATGTTTGAATCAAAATGGGATGACAGTGGTGCCAGCACTGTCAATCAAATCTGACCAAACCACACCCACACAATCCTGATAAAGGAGATTACAGCTTTTGAGTGTTTATTTTTTACCTGAGGATGTTATTTTGTCTGATCTTTAACTTTTATTGTTTCTCATTTAGTCATGGATATTTAACATTACAGATAAATGCTTAAAGGTTTGAAGGGCTTTAAGATTTGCTGATGTTAACCGTTAGTCTTTATTCCGTGTTAAGAATAAACAAAAGAAAAACTACATACCAACCTACACAAAAGAGGATGTTTCACATGTTTCACAGACATATGCAAATGTAATAAATAATAATGAAATATTACCTTAAATAATTTTTTTCTGATGAGCAATCTGTTGCAAAGAAAAGGCTTAATCAGAATCATATGATTGCAGGGCTGATTATCTCACCATTGTACTCCTGAGAGGCAAATACCTCCATTTGGTCCAAAGGAGTCTGCCTGCCAATGCTGCTGCTGCTCTACCTGGCCCAGTCAGATGGGAATGGACATAGAGTCTCTGCTTATAGTCTTTGGAGTGGTGTGAAAACAAAGAAGCCCAGTGTCTTTTATTTCGCTATTTTCGATGCTGGGAAAGGGAACAGTTTGTGGGCTGGGCTCAAAATAACATCATGCAGTAGCTTTGGTTTAAAAATATTATTTGCAAATATATGTTAATTCTTTGTACTATCCTCTTTAGCCTTCCAGTTTCTGACCTACTTGTTACACGCAAATGAGCAATGCTTGAATAACATATTTTGTAGACTCTAAATCTTGAGGCTGTCCTGCTTTGTGTCCCTGAACACATTGTGTATCTCTTCTGGATGCTTAAATAACATAATATAGAGTAAATATGTAGTGTGAGGGTAACCGTTGATAAGCAAAGTGTTCTACATGCAGTAAAATGACAAATACAAGCTAGACAGAAAAAAAAAAGCAGAGTTGTGGAAAAATGAACTGGAACATATAAAATGTACGAAAGAGGAGGCAATAGGTGAAGTATTCACGGTACACGGTAACACAGTAAAACAAACATATGACCAAAATATGGCCCTTTCTTGCCAGCTCAACCCCTGAACATCATGATGTTCAATAGCAAGTGTGATAGTGGCCAGTACAGTCTGAAAATCAAAAGACATTTGTCAAGAAGAGATTAAGATTAAAGGACATTTTAAATTCAATTCAATTCAATTCAATTTTATTTATATAGCGCTATATCATAACAAAGTTATCTCATAACACTTGTTAATATAGAGCAAGTCCAAGCCAACTCTATATGTACAGACCCAACAATTCCACCATGAGCAAGCACTATGCGACAGTGGCAAGGAAAAACTGAGTTTTAACAGGCAGAAACCTCAGGCAGAACCCGGCTCTTGGTGGGCGGTCATCTGCCTCGACTGGTTGGGTAGAGAGAGTATCGTGGATATCACACGTACACCGCAGACATCACAAGAGAGCACTTATACTGTATGTTTCGCACTTAAACAATGCACACGCTGACCACGCTGAAACGTGCCCTTGTTAGCTGGGCTGTCGACATGATCCGCAAAGAGAACAGGCTGGCTCAAATATGAGAGGATGGGAACCAACGCTGGGTAGAAAACACAACCATACTGGCTGTGATTAAGATACTAGGTGATACAGCTGTGCACGTTACACCTCCAGCTTTACGTGGTAAACTCGAAGAAGAGGAGGGCAATCCAATGAGAATTTTGGACAGACATCCAAGTCAGATGATAGCCGTTAGATAATCAATCTTGTTTTACAAATTAGCTTAATCTGATGAATTTCCTCTATCCATCGTTCCCATCTGTTTGACCCCTGCAAGTGTTTAGCTGCTCATGCTTGAACCGAGGCCTGCTGTTGGCTGAATATGCTGTGGGGCTCATGATGTAGATCAAAAAGGATGGACGCAGCCAAGGCGGTTCACCTGTCCTGGCAGCATCGGTCCTGGTAATGTTTGAGCCCCAAGCCAACCAAAAGAGGTCGCGATAGGTGGCCTGACCTGAGCACAGGCGAACACAAGGGGTGACAGCTGCCAGGGACAGATGCCGCCATTTGGAGAGCAATAGCGGGTTTTAACCGTCCGTGTTATTAGGCTGGGTTGTCGAGGCAGCCCTGGGAGTAGAGTCGCTGCTCAGGCAACGCTGTTTTCAAGCTCAGACAATGCAGACTTCCTCGTTCTGCCCCAACAGGCTGATTTGTTAAAACACTATCTACTCTAGTTTCCGTGGGGAGGAAGGAAACAAGTTTTGTACTGTTCCTCTCAGTGTTTTTCCTTTTCTCGCGCTTATCCAAGAGAGTCTCTTTCCCCCAAACACTCAGAAAAACACATGCAAACAGATGCCACAATGCTTATATTACACACAAGGGCATTTTATTGTAGCCAGCAGGCCAGTTACTGGCGTGTTCATCTGGCACATTTATGACGATGTAAGGACTGGTTTAACAAGAACATTTTTACATTCAAAATGATTACATTACATGAATCAATATTATGTTACAACATATTGCTGAGATGAAGAAAGAATAAATACATAAAATAAAACAGTCTGCACTGTTTGATAAGCTCCGTTTACTCCAATACCACTATTAGCAGACGGACTGAGGATGTTATAAAACTGGGTCTCTCACATCGGTGATGTATATTATCATCACCTCTCCTGGGCTGTCTGACTGCTACTTTCCTCTGATTCGGGGATCATACCTGTAGGAATACAATATTTTCTCTTTCTCAAATAACCCCTTTGCATCAGAGTGACTCTGCAGCTCACGCCGTCAGAACACTACACAGGCCGAGCGAATGTTCCTCCCATAGCTGATTTAACTGTCATATCACATCTGCATCAGCGGCAGTGGTGCTGAATCCTGTCTTGAAACCCCTCATTAGTGTTTCAGTGCGTTCTGATTGCTGATTGACCAGATTGAGATTGCAGGTATCTAAGCTATTTCCTCTTCCCAGTCACATCCTGTCCCATATTCCCTTCTTTATCCTCTCCTGTCTCTCAAGCTTTAAGGGTTTTTTAGGGTTTGGTTCAGGTCAGATCTGATTGCTCTTTATTCAGGTCTGCTTTCGCCATCCAAAGTTTTACTCTTCATGTGAACTTTAAACAACAGTTAGCCACCAAACTGAACGGTGAAAAGCCACAAAGCCAAACTCTTCTTCAAAACGCTTACACAGCACACAATAGGCCGAAAAGTGAAAAGGATACAATTTGTATGATATCTCCCAGTATACCCTCAAGATTAAAAGATAGAACTTTATCATTGACTTTTGGCCTTCTGTATGAAAACATACATTTCTGATGTTCTCAGAATAATACTTACCACCCTTGTGAACATTACAGTCTACCTGCTGTACACAACCATTAACCAGCCATCTGCTTTACCCTTCTTTCCCAGGATCAGGATAATATTTTCCGTATGCATATTGTAGCTACATTTAGTCTTTCTGAACTCAGTTTCAGCAATGAAACATGTATAACTGCAGACATGAGCTCAGTGGTTAATTCCTTTTAATTTCCTCTTCATGTCTTTTTCACCTGCCTGATGTGGATTTCAAGTCACAATTTTTCACTCTTGATAACACTACTGAGCTGCTTCCTGTGTTTTGGCATTAAGTTTTAATGCCATGCAGCATTCATTGGCAGAGATGAGAGAGCGGTTGGTTTGAAAGGCTCTCTGAAGTGCAACGCTGCACCCAAATGGCTCATTGGGCTTTCATGCCAATTTGGTATGATATCTGCCATCTCAAAATGTAAATAAAATAGCTTATGCAAATGGGGAGCATTTGCTATTTCTGCAAGGATTTAAATGTTTGTTTACTCACATGACTCCCTGGGAGGATATGTGTATTTTTTTATATGAAACTGTTGGAAAACATACTGTATGAATATGCAGATAGTGTTGGCATATTTTTGCATTTGATGACAGGTCTCGATATCTTTTTGGACATATGTGTAAAAGAAAAGGGAGACTTGAGCAACAGAAATGGATATGATACATCTAATGCCTAAAATCATTCTGGCCTTATTAAGATATAATGTAATCTTGATTGTAAGTGGATCATAAAATGTAGTCCACAACAACACGATAAGCACATGAAATATGACGTAAACAGACAAATCTGACTTCAAGGGTAGATGTCAGACAGCACTGTTTTCAAAAACTAACTTCAAGTCCATTATTACTTTTAAACTTTCTGTATTTGGTTTCATTTTCGAGATCTGCCTTTAAAATCAAAATGTGGCTTTTTGCTGTTATCTGTTAAAGGCTATCCTTTGTTTGGAGACGCTCAACATTTTAAAGATGAATGTTAATACAAACACCAAAATGCCACGACGAATAAGGCTGTGTAAATTCGCAGTCATTGTACAGCTATGCGTTATCAGGAAAGAAGCCATTGCATCCATCACAGTGACCCTGCGATTCAATCTCTGTCTAGTTAAAATGTCCTTGAGGTTCTGATCATGACCGAGATAGTATGTTTACCCTCTAGATAACAATGTCACCCTTCAAACATGCTACCAAAGGGCTTGCATTCAGCTCTGATGTTAGACGAGAGGCTCGATGTGACACATTTACAAGAAAAAGCTTCCTGACTGTGTGTTCACCTCCTGCAGGTTGTGAAGGTGCCCAGCAATTGCAAAACTCAATGCACTGCCTTTAAGTATTGCCCTTGGTAGCACCTGCAAACACCCATGTGAATATGAATGTACACATATGCACACTTTGGCTCCTGCTGATGGTCTAGTATGTGGATCACTAGTCATGGCCAAATGTTTTCTTAGGGAATCATCCCATTAAAACACTTTAATTACATCTGGCTGAGTACAGTCCATTGGCAAAGTGGAGCAATGCATGGGATGAAACGGTGATGAGAACATTCAAACTAGTGGAACCGTGTGAAATTAAAATACACACATATACAGTAGTAAATCATAGAAATCACAAAAGCAAGTTTCAAAGAATCTCTGTCAGGCGTGTTTCATTATTAATGCAGAAGCAACTACGTTTCCATTTCCTCCACCAGTAGTACAACAGCTAAAATCTCATCAAACTTAAATTACATTTGTGCTTGCTGTTGCAAATTGTCAGAATCTGCATAAATTAATGTATTGCATAATGGTAACCGAATTCTTGACTTGACAAAACCAAGAATTAGGACAGTGCTGACTAACTGGTTGACTTCATGTCAGCATTGTCCTCGCAGGTTCAGGGCTGATTTAAAACAGCAGCATGTTGAGCTTTTTATACAGATTTTTATACATATGGTAAGAACTGACAATATTAACACCAGCAGTCATGTGTTTCATCATAGTACAATCATATCATTTAGTTTACAGCTCAAAAAACACGTTAAAGTGTGCAGTACCTCTTTAAGAAAATATAACCTGTAACAGGCAAATAAAAAAGGTAACAGTATTTGTCCTATAAAAGCCACATTGTTAGCCAAGGGTTGAATATATCTAATGTTTTTGGATCTGTGGTGTTTTAGAGCCCAAAAAGTGATTTACAAAGCAATAGAGGACACTCCTAAATGTTAATGATGCAAGGCCAAAGCATTGTTACAGAACACTGTATATGCAGTGAAAATGCTTTAGGCGACAAAGCACACAATATCACTGCAGATACAAATCTCCAAACCACACTATTCGTACCTTTAGGGATTTTGTTTGAATTATTTGATTCCAATTGGGTCCACAGAGGGTCTACAGCGCATGCATATTTCAACTACCAGACAAAGATTTTATTTAAACATGTTGGCTGGGTTTCACAAGCCTACAGGATCAACAAAAGATACGAGCCGGCGTAATTTATTTTAAAACTAGCTACGAGTTTATTCAAGTCCAAACTCCATTCAAAACACAGTGATGGCAAAGCATGGCTGTGGCCTTGAAAGTCTTTTTTTCCTCAGCATGACAGAAATACGGCGGGGGCAAAAAAAAATAATTAATTGCATTTTTGAACTTTCACATCAAACATTTCTCAATACCATGCCCTCAATAGTCCCTCTGATGACATTCACTTTTGCAAAAGCAGAACCAGTGGACATGAGAAAAGAAACATCATTTGTTGTTTAAACAGGCTTCATCAAACAGATCTTATGAAATACAACCATTATGTGTCCGCTCCACCCTCTGGCACTCTCACATAGCATTTAAATTAAATTAATGAAATATTAAGAGGAAATGTAAACTCTGACCTTCAAGAAGCCGATTCAGTGAAAATGCATGTGGCAAAGGGCAGCCTTTAAAAGTCTTTTCCAGTTGTTCAAATGTGTTTTCAAGCTGCTCCATCTCTCTTGTCATCTGAAACACACAGTTGTCTGGAGAGAAAATAAAGAGGTTTGACTGTAAAAAGTGAAGTGTAAGTTGACGGCGCAGTGTGATACGCTGACCTAAAGGAGTGCACCTTCCTCGTGTCTCCAAGGACTATTTGCCCTGATTATGACATTTTCACTGTGTTCTCGAAGCTTTAAATATTACCTACTCCAGTACTGAGTAGCTTAGACGGTGCACCATCTGCTCAGGAGCGTCGTTAAAGAGGCGACTCTCACGGGCCCTAAACCCTCACCTTCCTTTTTGACATGGACTGGAGGCTCGTTGGAGCTCGGCTCATGTATCTTTCATAGACTCATGCTGAAGTGTTTCACCACTGAAGGACAAGGACCTCGCTTTGTAAACCACACTGTGCTACTATTTATATATAACTTAAAGAAAAGAAGCTCATCGACTGCCAGTGTCTAAAAAACACCACCCAGGGTAAAAAGTAAAAACATTTAAGTTTTGTACAGCTAATGCAATGCAGCGATTCATTTTTCTTTATCATCGCCTTTTAAGGAAAGTGTTCTGATCAGGTTTAGAGTAAATAGGTAATTTCAGGCCATTGTTCTCTTCCAACCTCTGCTTTTCTTGAATTTCCTCGCCAACCATTTGGATCCTTTACTGCATTGTTCTCATTAACGACTTATAATGCTCAGCCCTTAACCACACACAGAAAGAAAGAATATTACATTTAAATCATGACAAAGACATGAATGATAATTATATTCAATAAAGTCCTGTTATATGCTTTCACTGATCTGTCTTTTGTTCTCAGCCCCACTTTGCCAGCTGAGATTTTACAATTTCATCACATCACCACGTGTTTTTAATTACGGCTTTATTCAAACTTATCATTACTACGACCACAAGTACTACTGCAACTATTGGGAACCGGAGGAACCAGAGGAAAGTGCAGTTGTCGCTCTCTTGTGGTATTATCTGACTCTTTAGCTGCTAAATTCTCCACTATGTTCGCCAGCTAGTCGCTAACTGTGACTGTCCACTGTGTGGTGCTGAGCAGGTAGCGAACAGTAGGTTTAACGGAGCTGTTTTAGCTGAATACATGACGAGCGGTAATACTGAACCAAAATAAAAGCAGAAAACCAAAATGATGAGCTGAAATACGCCGTGTAGCGTTGAGGGGATCTGCAGAGAGCCAGGTGATCTTTACACCTGAGTTGTTAAACATATGAAAAATAATAATGACTAATGCCCAGCAGCTTGGCTAATCAGTAGACCTTTCTGAATAAATTTCTGATGAGCAGTTACACATACTGTCACACAGAAATAATGACTTATGTCGGGAAAAGCATGTAGTCTAAATTGGCTCGCATGCATGCACCTCCATGAAAAGGTTATATAAAATAATGCATAAACTCTCCTGACCTCGAGCACAGATTCTATCCAAGATGCCTCTAAGACGTCCTTGCGCTACCTATTTTGATTGAAATAGGATTTTGTTCATATGCTCTTCTCTCACAGAACCTGAAGTTGTTTCATCACCTTCATTGAGACTTTGCTCTGGAATACTTTTGGTGCACAATACCTATGTACGAACCTCTCCAAGCTGACCTCAATAGCAAATGATGAGCGTTAGTTTGATGCTTTCAGAAGCTTTTTCGTTGGGAATTTCTGTCCCATTTAAATGTTCTACAGGTACAATAACTGAACCCAAAATAACATTTGCATCAGTTTCATTAGAGAAGTGAACAACGCACATGAGGCTGGCCCAGTTCTGTCAAATAAAACTCCCCTAAGACTACACAAACAAGATAACAAGAGAGATATCACAGGGCACTTGAAACCCATTTGCCCTCAAAACTCTTTGTGACAAACCAGAACATCATGCAGACAATTTTAGTCCATATGATAAGTGACACTATATATAGCTCAAACATAGCTCCACATAGAAAACGGTCTGGCTGAAGCGCGATGAAATTTGCCATCACAGTTTTCACAAATGGGCTAAAAAGTCAAAACAATGTAAGATCCCAGAGTAGACGTTGTGGGTAGATTTGGCCCCTGGAGCAGAGAGCGTTACTTTACCAGCTGCAACATGAGTGCTCATTCTGACCGGCAGATATGACCATCCAAATCTGACAAAGTAGATTTGTTTTGACAACTTCACTGTCCTTGCTGGGAGAAATGACGAACAATCCATGTTCATGTTATATAAATAGCTTAAGTTTAAAGGTCACATTAAGCTACATTAAATCACATTTAATTGCAATGTCGTAATTTGTTATGTTCATGCTACCACTCTCTATTAAGTCACCTTTTATTAAGGGTTTATACATTGTGACTAATGGCTTGATTAGTAGCTGACAAATTATTTACCAGCGGCCTCTGCTTGTGTGTGTTGTCTTTCAGGGTTGCAGGATTCTGGTTGGTTGGAGCCGGAAAGAAGTGGAGGCAGCTGGCCAATGTCTCCAGGTTATATAAGACATCCTGGTAGTGGCTCCCTCTTCCCTGGCACCACCTTGTGTCACGCTGGAGTTTTTGATTTTCTGTAGTTTATCTGGTGTTATCTTAGTTAGACTGGGAGTCTCATTTGTTTGAGTCATTACAAATGTAACAAAACATTTCAGTTATATTTGTTAATAACTAGATTCATCTCTATTAAATTACAGTTATAGTTATTTTCTTTTTTATTCCGCCACATGCGTGTTTGCCTTAAGTGCTGTAGTCTCAGAGTTAGGCCATAAAAATAGATGATTCTAAAGTTAGAGATCCATGCAGGATGGTGGGACAGCTATACTACTAACTGTCTAGCCTTCCATAAAAGGAGGCTGAACTGAACTTGGCTTATAAAGAATCTGAAATGTGTGCTTAATTGAGCAAAAGGAGATGCTGGTTAAACTTGAATGCATTAAGTCACAATGCCTTACAGTTCCCTTCCGTAGGCATCCTGTCACTTAGCCTTACATTCCTCTAACCCACTGGTCAGAATGATACACTAACATCAGTACTTGAAATCATTTTATGTGTAACATCTGCAGTGTGAGGCACGGATCTACCCATTGTAGTTTTGCAGTAAATCTTGTTAAGATAGCTACCTTGACCAGGCGAGCTGTATATTCACGTTAACACACCCCCTGACAGAAGAGGAGCCATAAACACAAGCTCAGAAGCATCCAAAACTGGATTTACAAATGAATGTAACCTATTATGTGATCAACATAATGTTATCCATCATCATCAGAATTGGCTTATTCATCCTTGACAACAAATTTATTGCTGTGGATTTGCTAGATTTTGTTTTAGTGGCACTGAAGGCAAAGCAGCACACACTGGCATGGATAAAACAATAAATGCAGGATTTTGTAGGCCTAGTAGCCATTTCTTATACTATCATGCAACATGCTGTGTTGTGTATAATACTTATTTACCAGGTTAATATAGGACAAGTAGAGCTAGACCTCCATATCACAGTGTTCATTAGCCGATGGAGTTCATGTAGACATTGCTTTGAAAATACATTTTCGAAACAATTTCTACATCTGAGCTTTTCCTGTACTGTAGGAGGCAGCTCCTGTTGCACTTGTCTTTTCTTCGGTCTCCTTTGCCAATCCTGTTATGGCCCTGTCAGTCAGTCACACATGGGAACAGCAGGAGAGCATTTAATTTTACCCAAGCGCTGTCATTTCTGCTCACTTGATAATGTAACATTTTACAGCGTAGGGGTGGACCCGCTCACGATGGGAACAAGACCTCTAATTTCTGCTCATTTCTACAAATTACTTTTTGCACATACTACTGACAGGCAGTCAGGAAGACTGCAGATTACACTGCACTCTCTGTGAACATTCTGTGCAATATTTCACCATAATTTCCTCTGTGGGGTTTGGCGTTAGTGAAGTACATTTAAGTGAAGTACAATACCTCTATAACACTGCTTATATAAGAGTATTTATCATTATCACATATTCAATGTGTCTTTTTTTTAACACACTGAATTGGCTGATTATGCAACTTTCCTTAATATAAATAGGGTGTTTTACAATTTAGCACATTTCGCTGTGTTCCTTTCTCCTTTCTGTGAATGGTGTGCTTGAGTGTTGCCTCTTGTGTATTTGTGTAGTCTGTCCTCTTCCAGGTTTCTCGATGTCAATATCCTTCATATGTTACAATCTATTCATAATGTTCATGATTGACATACTGTAATTTTACTATGTTGGTGTTCTGTACACATGACATCTAATTGCATGTCTGTCCATCCTGCGAGAGGGATCCTTCCTCTGTTGCTTTTTATGAGGTTTCCTCAATTTTTTCCCTGTTAAAAGGTTTTTTTAGGGTGGAGTTTTTCCTCATCTGAATCGAGGGTAAGGACAGAGGGTGTCATATATAAATAGACTGTAAGGACCCTTGAGGCAACTATGTGATTTGTGGTATTGGGCTATATACATGAATACATGTATTTATACATTGTACATAAAATTGACTTGACTTTCTTGTCAAAGGAATAATTGGGCAATAAATGAGCAATCTCACATTCATATAAGCACCTACAGTAGTCAAATGTTTAACAATTTGCTAGACTCAAAAACAATAAAGAATATGTAGCGCTACCACTTTTCTATTTCTTAGTGAAAAAATAAATCCTTTCTTCACAGAAGGCTGTTTGTAACTGAATGTGTTTTAGCGTCCTTCCACCTCAGGTTTGCACAGTGCAGTGATGCTTTAATCCACCAACTCATTCCATCAGTTTGCAAAGTTAAATTTAATCAGTGGGTCACCAGAATAAATATGACTTGTCTTTTGATCGCAGTAATAGAATTATGTTCCTTGCATGATAAAAGATAAAAGAAGTGAAATTGGAAAGGGAGTAAAAAGGTCAAGAAACACAAAGTCCAAAAGAGTGCAAATGTTGAAATTAAGATGGCAAACAATGTGCGGCCGCTCTGTTAAACTGAGAACTTCTTGCATAAAAACAACATAATTTTCTTGAAACAAGAAACTGTGAATTGCTGTAGATCAACAGATAGATAGGTAGGCTGTTTGGAGTACAAAAGTGGGAAGTGAGAAAACAAGAAGTTAGAAAATAATTAACTGTAATGATGAGAGCATGGCATCAATAAAGGGATGAAACAGATCACAAAGAACTGTCTTAGCCACTAAAAGGAGCTGAACCCAGCATGTGTGCAGCAAGAGATAGCATAATGCATTCACAATATTACAAATATAGTATTACCTTAATGTTTAAGTACATTTTAGGGTAGAGATTTTGTCCCCTAGCAATGGAAGTGATTGCACAACGGCTTTGAATTTAATATTTCTTATCAGTTCTGTCCAGCAAGCTGTACTAATAAGTCACATCCAACAATAACAAAAACGGCAAACTTATGTTTTTGTAATTGATATGATTGCAGTGGGAGGAGACGAGTGTGCAGTACCTTACTTCTGAAATGTTCCAAAATGTATAGAAGACACATGCAACTTATTTAATCAGCCAAAATGAGTAGATCACTTTAGAGCCACTGTCTTGAGTCCGCTGCTAGAAAGAAAATCAATGTGGGAACAGCCTGTGTTCTGTATCGATCTGATGCAGGTAAAATACAACATCCATTTAAAGAGGGAACAATCCTGCTCAAAGATCACCAAAAAGTGGTCACTCTCACTTTGAATGTGGATTATTTACTGATCAAGCTTTAATGGACTGGACAACCAGACTAAACGGATTGTTTTTTAATCAGCTTTTAATTGCCAAGCAGCTTCACTCACCTGAGTTACGAAGCAATTACCTCCTCTGCACTGACACTTTGATAACAGAATCATTACTGGACATTTCAGCTTCCACCGCTGTGTCGGTCCTGCGACTCACACTTTGATCCCCTGCCACAACAGTGAGAGCTCACCTGAGAGACACAGACTGGCAACGGCAGGACAAAGAAAATCAATGAAAGCAGCTTAATATGGTAAAACCATGTTGACACTGAGCCAAGCTTGATGGAGTGGAGGGCCAAGCAGAGCAAAGCCAACAGACTTTTTTAACAAGAAGATTTTTGTTTGATTCATGAAAAATACAAAGCTTATACTCATTCTTATTCGTTTGCAGAATAGTTTGTAAATTATTCAACGTTCCAATTATGTTCACAAATCCGTAGGAAGGTTACGGTTAACTGAGTCAGCAAAGGCTGTTTCTCTGTAAGTGTAAAACTTGTGATCACTTTCATCACCCGGCGCATCCTAAGATGGCAAGTAATCAAACTACCACGGTCTGATTATTGCCACATAATACTGACACTTTAAAAGTCCGGGTAAGTAGCAGTGAGGTAAGAGAACAACAACTCCACTTGAGCCAATTTGTTGGGACGTTGCAGAGAAACTGGTCAGGGCAAAAATGTATTCGGTGACCCCTAAAACCATTCATTATTTCGCAAACCAAGACATGCTCAGTTGGCAAGTAAACCTTCAGTCTTTGTACCCTCTTTGCTATTCCATCATTTATTGTAGGGATAAAGCCACAATGTGCACAGCCACAATTTGCCATGACTGAAACTGGGTTGTCAGTGTTTTTGGGGGTGCATGTCATGGGTATAGCCACTATTGAGCTTGGCTGTGGCTAAAGAGAAGCGTAGAATTAACGGCAGCTACTGCAGCATTAGGAAAAAGGACGATGCTAAACAAAGACTTCAAAAACAAAGGTTAATATTAATGACTTGCTCAGCAACACTTGTGGGCTGTGCGAAGGCCCGACACATCAGCCTCAGGCTACTGCAGGTGGACCTCTCAGCTCATCAAGATGAGTGACAGGTGCCGAGGTGGGGACCTGGCTGCCTGAGCATGAGAAAGGTGTGATAACAAACACATTCTCTGTCAGTATAGATTGTTTCATGCTGTAGGAGTGAACAGAGACCAGGCCATTTAAAGGAAACAAAGCAAACATGCCATTTTCACATATATGTTTTTATTTGTCAAACTGAAAGAGCTTTTGTCTGAAGCAACATCTTTTTTGAACTGTACACAGGTTCTCACGCTCCTCTGCAGGCTTGAACCAAACCACCAATATAATAATAGGTACGTTGTCTAGATAGTGATTGACACTCAGACTGAGGAAGTAAGAAATGATACGTGAGCAGCAGACACAGAAATACAGGACAGGATGGGTTTCCACTTTGCTCCCTTTTTGAACCGGTGAGATGAACTTTTACAATGCACAAGACAACCAATGGCAAGTACACAAAGTAAAGGCTATTACATCTTTATGATATGCAAGAACGTAATGTGCCTGTGGACATGTTTGTTATATTGTACTGTTCAGACTCATACATCATGCACACCTCCTCAAAGGTTTGTAGCAGCACTACTGACAGGACGCTGACTACAAAGATCAACCAGAGAAGATGCTGACCAAGAGATAGCTATTTGGCAATAAACAATTCAAGAGTCAAAATGGACAAATGTTAAAGGCAAATAATCTGTGAAAAATAACCCTTTTTATGATCACCCTGCGTCCATGATCCTAAGGACTGACTGATTCACACCAAGAGCAATTTCCACATATTACAGCAAGTCTTTGAGTATAACAGATCAAGTCTGGCAACATAACATGAGTAAACCTTTCCACAATATCCCCATCTTTAAACACATCAGAGCCATTATAGTATACTACATTGGCTAGAGAAGACAACTGAAAATGTTTTTGTTTTGTTTTCAGACTTACTATGGTTACTTGTCAACTACAAAAACATCCCTGCTGATGGCACGACAGCTGAAAATGCCATGGCACACGACATATAAAGTAAGCTCCAAAATATTTGGATGGTGACATATTTCACTGTGGGTTTTTTTTCTCGCTGTGCTTTTCATCATTTTGGATGTAGAACTAAGTCCCGAAAGTAACAGTGGCACAAATCAAATAAGGATTTCCTGTAAATGTCTTATTTTCTCTTTCAGGCTGGGCTGCAATCTCAGACAACAAATATATTGTATTAAAACAATATGAAATATCTGGTTAGTTAAAAATGCGGCATAAAAGTAGACATGACTCCCTTCAGCTCTTATTCTAGCACTTGAGAGCTTTGGGAAATCTTGTCAAGAGTGTTAACCACTGGAGTGAGCCGGGCCTATTTTTAAGCTGTGTTGAATGGGGTATAAGGTTTGACACTGCTGCAATACCTCAGGTACTTGTTTTCTTCCATTTATCTACCCGCCAAGCAACACTGTTCATTTACTGCAGGATGCAGCCTACAGCAGAACCCATACAGTAAAAATCGCATAAACAGGTTGTTTTTTTTCCCGCATAACCTTAATGTTTCTAAATATTTTCAGCACCCTGAAACCGTTTGAACATGCAGAGAGCTGCTGTCATGTTATGTGAAAATACTCACAGGTTCTTTATCATTTCATTACTATATAATTTCTCATCCAGTATAACAATACCAATCAGATCCTGCCCATATTTAATTATACTGTCGCCACGCTTCAACATTGTATGCTTGAGATAATGACATACATTAATATATTATTAATCTTGGACATTTGCTTGCTTGTAAAAATAACAGAACTTAATGAACACTTATCATATCAAAGGGATTAAAGAAAAGCTTTCAATGTTCGAATTATGCATATTTGGACATGATTTAAATAATTGCTCTCACTCCTTTGACATTTTTTTTAAATAATAACAGACAGAAATCTTTAAATATGTGGCCTAAATGTTATTCCTTTTGTGGGTTATCATGAATGACATCTATCCTGAGCTTTTAAATCGATTCAACTTAGAACAACACAACAAAGGTCAACACAAAGTCATTAAGGACAGGTTTTATGCATCTGACAGCGGAGACAAATAAATCAAAATAAATATCAAGGAAGAACGAGCACAAACATTAATTCCAAATATCTTAGAAAAAGTGTAGCGATAATGAAATAGATACAAATTGGAAACTCCTTATGAGCGCATTAAGACATTTAGAGACGGCCTGTGTGCCTCAGTGTCAGAACTGCAGTGCTTGTTTATTGTCTCACATATCAGTCTTTTCATCAGTAAGCTTTTGCAGTGTGTTGTTATGTTTCAGAACTAGTTAAAAATGCACATAAAAATAGGTCCCTAAATCAAAGCCATTGCTCTCAGGGCTGGAGGTTTTAAATGATTTGTCATAATATACATTTATAATTCACGCACCATGCAATTTCTTAGTCTTTTACATATAATACAAGAGCATTATTAGTGTTTTGATTCATGTAGTAATGCCGGTGTACATTAGGGTAAAATCATGGCTGAAGGAAGTGTAGCAATCGAAGTAAAAATATGAGAATGTGATAACGTGTGATCTCTACATGAGATTTTAGACATTTTAGTTATGTTATGGAGTTGAGCAAACATGTCCAATGAAGCACGGCAGACAGATTTCACATATTTGTTAAAAAGTGACACTGTACAATAGCTTCCATGGAAACAAGTTAAAACCACAGCGAGACCCCATTTACGGCTCCACCCCCAGCCCCACCCCTCCCCTCCCATATATATATATTACAGAAGTTCATTCCAAACAGGATGGTAAATCTTGAGAAGAATAAAAAGACAAAGATCACGCCTTAAAGGGGAAACTAAAAGACAAACGTGGATCAGGGGCAGGTTTGAAATCATTGTACAAAAGAACAAACAGCAACCCACCACAACCAAACACGTATTCTTGAAAAATCCATTGGAAATTGATTTATTTTTACAGGTTGCACAGTTTATTTTTGAAATACTGGATGAGACCCTCCAGTATGCCAAGGGGCAGGGGACAATGGCAAGAAAGATGGAGGAAAGAACTTCACTCTTCCTCTGTGCATCCAAGTATTTCTACACGCAAAGTGATCCTGCCATACCATGACCAGGGAAGGATCCGGATGAGGCGAGCGTAGATGGGTGGATCTATCACGTTCTTTCGGTGTGTGTCGTTGTCAAAGTTCCCTTGGAATACCTATAAAAAAAAAATGGCAGCATGGAGGAATTATTATTTTTGCAATTTATTATGATTTCCCATAATAAAACCAGAAATTACAGTGATGTTTTTGTCTGATTGACTCTCTTAAAAAGAAAGAAAAAACATGAATCTGGAAACTCAAATGTAAGGATGCAGCAATAATTGAGGGCTTTTAAGACCTTTAAAAATTCTAACCAAATGCTTAAGAGTCCACATGTTGTGGAGAAATGTCTTTAGTGGAAAAGCACAGAAACCAAATCAGATCAAATTTTTACTGAGAGGCAGGTACAGAACATCCCTGCTGCATTCCTTTGCTGATTTCTCCAGACTGTTACCATGAAGGCCTCATGCCTGAGCAGGAACTGAATAAAGTGCAGCCAATCAGAGCTTCAATTCAAGCACTGCCAATAACAAACAGCACATTCTCTGAACTCAGCCCTTTTCTTGGTTTGTTCCCTTTATGCGCCACACCTGTGAGCCCAGCCACGGGGGGGGGGGGGCGGCGCGGGCGGGCGCGGGGGGGGGGGGGGGGGGGGGGGGCGGGGGGG
>JAVQJF010107209.1:0-27523 GCA_036023855.1 Gadopsis marmoratus
CACACACACACACACACACACACACACACACACACACACACACACACACACACACACACACACACACACACACACACACACACACACACACACAGGTGGTCACAAGGTTCCAAGAGCCAGCATCCATCCATCTGCTGTGTTCAGCCCTTTGCAGAGCAGCCAAATTATACAGCTACGGACAATGTTCTGCACACACTATAGAATTCAATTATATGCATTAGTTTAAGGCAATGGGCCGGCAAGTATTTTGTTTTGAAATGGCAGAAATATTAATGCATTTGGAACATGCTGCAGCTGGGGACAAGCTCGTCCTAAAAATCAGCAGATTTGAATGCAGAACAATGTAGTGCAGCTACGGACAGACATGACCTCTGTCCCTAATACGCCAAGACTCTTTGTTAAATAAGCCGTCTCTTTAAAATCGGCCACTTCTCTCATCGTCAGCGTGAGCTGAGTTTGGAAATGTGTGGAGTAGTGTTTGGACAGTCTTTACATCATAACAGTGATGGAGAATGAAATGACATCAGATCCCTGCCAGACAGTAGTACTGCAAGCAGATAATAGAATATGTAGATGTCCAATCCACCTCCTGAATGTATGTACATGAACTTTAATGGGAGGTTCTACCCATCATCCCGGACAGTGACAATGCAAGTTAACAAGCTGAGGTTTTGACAGCTCTAAGCCAGTGAGCACTGACCACATCAGCCGCTGTGTGAGGACTCGTAAAGCAATTACTCGTCGTTATTTGATTCCATCTAACAATCTCTGAGCTATCACTTTTCCAGACATCCTTCCTGAAAGCCTTTCTACTGCTCACGGCTGGTAATATTTATTATTTAAAATGTATACACACCCTTGCAATAATCACAATGCGGTATCTGAATCTGCTCCATGGCGACACTTCTCAGTATCAGCAACATAAATCTAATCGAGTCTTACATTCTTATCTTAGCTTTTTGCTTGGTCCATCGTTCTTACATTTAAGGCTTCTTTCCATATAAATTACTTTCAAAGCCATAATGTATTCCAGACCACTGTAGGCATAGTCTGTTGTCTACAGTGCACAAATGTGTTCCTCTTCATCTGTAATGCCGTGTTAATTACATGACTGCACATCGTATGCTTTTCATACGACATATCACGGGTAATAAGGCCAGACTAAGCTTAGTATTCATTATGCCCTACCCTCTCCGTGCTTAATGCCGGGTCCAACACACACACGTTATTTTCCTTGTTAAAATGAATGCTCAGCATCTTTATTGATCTATGCCCATCTGTCACTGCTGAAAGGCCCCCGAGCCTTCAGGAGAAATATATGTCTCCATTACCACTGCGTTACCCAGCCGTCAAAGGGCAGACGATTAATTGAGTGAAAAAGAAAGCATAACGTGCGCCATGAGAGTCTCAACAGGCAGAAAAATGAATTGGGGCTCATATCTTGAACCAGTCACTAGAGTGTTGGAAGTGACAGAAACACTGGCCACATGGGGCACTGATGAAAATTGATGTGGTCTTCAATTCTTATGTACAAAAAATCTTGACGCATTCAAGCCCAGAGGAAAAACAGCCAGACCTCTCTGCTGAGGTCTCTAGTGTTCACTGGAGTACAAAGGTGAATGCAGTTAATGCCCTGTGATGAACAAATGGTAGACAAAAACAACTGAACACGCAGTCACAACTTCCCTTTGAAGTGTTTCTGTGGCTTCTTCAGACACAAGCAGACAACAGAAAACTGATCAGAGAGGCTCAGATGAATGCTCACATCAGGTATTTAACAGTCTGTGAATACTTCAGGGAAATTTCAAGAGGTTCACTCACTTTACATTCACTTTTCATTTGCTGCAAGCACAATGACAATGCCACTGCCAGCTGAAAATCAAAAGGATACCAGTCTTTAGATGGTTTAACCTGGAGGTAATCTGAGGAAAGTAACGAAAGAAAGGGAACTGCCTAAAACCACTGAGCAAGCTATCAATAGCCAATTATTGTAAGTATGATTAATCAAGGAGAAATTACTCCCATTAACCCCTGGAGTGGAGCAGGAGCTCCCCGAGGGTCAAGGCCCTCATTAGCAGGATTCGGCAGATCTATATGTCCTGCCTCGTGCAATTCATTGCCTTTACTGAAGCAGAACGAGGAACAGAAGAGACAGGCAGGAGAGATGGCGAACAGAATAATGAGTCGAGGACAGTAAGAGACACACAGAGGCCTCAAGAGGTGGAGGGGGAGACCAAATTAATTCTAAGCACACTTGGGGGTTTAATGTTTGATTGCAGCTCGATTCAAACTTGAAAATATTCAGCACATGGTTTAATTAAGCCCAAAGGGTAGCAGAGGCAGCTTTTGGCAACAGAACCCATACCAAAGCCAGGAACCGATTATACAGTATAATGTCAGCTTCAGCCACATTTACCATATTTCTCATCTGAAAGTGGTCGAAACTTTTGTGTTTTCAATTTGACCAAATTCTAATTAGAGCCCAAGCTCAACCGAAGAGCAGATCCAGTTCGAGGTATCAAACACTAGGCTCTGAAAGCAAGCCTAGCGTACCTTTTCCTCTTAAACCTTCAAACACCGGAGTGAAGAGCTGTATAGTGAAGAGGTTGGACTTCACCCGCTTTTGCCATTTTCTTTCAAACCCAAGGCCCGAAAAACAGCATCCAACATGAGATGCGGGGGGAAAAAAAAGCAGAGAGATGCGTCGACTCGCACACCTGAAATTAAAATCATCTTCACAGAAATGTCACATTAGGTGTTCTGCTACAGTATGTCGAGGACTGCATCAGCGAGGACTCAAAGCCTGCACTTAAAAGCCGGGGGGGGGGGGGAATGTTAATTCATGCAGTATTATGAGTTTAGCTAAAAAAGAACTCCAACCATGTCATTTTACCAAACTAAAATGTTAAATGATGAGCAAAAGGCCTAAATCTTTTGAAGCCATACATTTATATGCACCATTCATCCTTGCTGTCTGCAGCCCTGATGAGACTTTGAAGTACAGCTTGGAGAAAAAAGGTTAAACCACGCCTCAGCCAATGTTAACACACCGGTCTACGCTGTGAGGTGAACAATGAGAAACAGGCCCGTCTTTTCAAATGCTTTTCACTGACAAATGATTTTCTCATTCATCTAAATTGGAGTCTACACTGTGATTACTTAGTAGATAAAAAATAAGAAGCTCCCCTCTAGGAAACCCACCACGTCAGTATAATGTAGCCAGAGACATTTATTTTGATCGACAGATACATCATTAAAATTCTGGGCACTCAAGAGCACAAATGACTCCCGTGTGTGTGGGTTCTAAGTTAAGCGACTGAGCAGCAAATGCAGTAATACGTTGCTGCCAGAGCTGCACTCTGCAGGAGAAAGAGCCGTAATGACGTGAATCACCGAGGTAGACTCGCATGTAATTCAAGCTACGTGGGACATAAGAATGCCACGTATGGTACGCGAGAAAAGGCTCTTAAGATCACACAGGGAGGCTTCATATGACACAGACAGCAGGCGAAAAGGCGGAGACAAAAGTCAGATGTGCTTTCACGTCTCGAGAGGCTTGAGGTGTTGTGCTGCGCTTCTCGACAAGCAGCAGAATTCTGGATAATACAAACTGTATGTTCCGGTTTACTTGTATCCATGTACCCCATCTCCTCCTGCAGTAACCTGCCAGTTTCCAACCATCAACATGAGGTGATGTGCACAGTGTGTCCAGAAGCTAGGTGACATTATCAAGTACAATGCATATGTTGGCACACTTTACACATAAAGTGTTAGTAGCACTTATACTGCCATACGTTAATAGTAGCTGCAGTGCTGTATGATGTTTAAATGCACTATGTCAAAGCCAGAAAGCATCAGTCTGTTATGAAGATTATGGTATGTATAGTTTATACATGTGTTATTATTGTAAATGAAAAGAGCAAAATTTTACTACTAGTAAAAATAGTAAGATTCAGCTGCAAACACTAAACTTACTTTATTTACATGTATAGCACCTTCACATAGAGCTCTGTAGTGTAACTCGAAGTGCTTTACAATGGGCAGAATAAAATTAATGCAAATACTGCGCAATAAGCATCAAATGAATAAAGAAGAGAGGGAAACCGTAATCAAACAAAAGGCTTATGAATAAATATGTAAAAGATTAAAAGACAAGAAAAACTTAATCTATATGTACAAGTGACATGATATAAACATACAGACGAAGTAGCTTCCACAAGTATCATGAAAAACATGGGTGTTTTCCAAAGTCAGTTCTGGTATCCGTGTATTTCCTGCTTTGACCAAACCGTCACAGGTCTGTACTCACACACGCTCTATGGGAAATACATTACAATTACTTGCCATAGGTTTCTTTTACTTTACCTCACTTATTTTAAAAAGGGATAAACCTTGAATCCAGTTATAAGGAAAACTGCCTCTGCGCCACAAAAACAAAACACAGGACTAGAACCTGGTGCCAGAAATGCTTACGGCGATGGAAATAATGAAACAAAATCTTACGGAAGCTAAGAAGAACCAAGCTGGAATTTAAATCTTCTATTCGAAGCTAAATAAAAAAAATTCAGACCACAATATATACACACTCCGGTCTAGACCAACGTTAGCACTGCAAAGCTCATCTGGAGCTCATCAGGGAAACACTCTCACAGTGGGGGTGAAGACCTGAGACGGAGAAGACTCCGGCCAGGAATCAAAATGATGCTCTTTCCTCGCATAATAGCACAGCAATGCTCAGTGCGACTGAGACAAATGGAGTCATTTTCACTTCAATAATCCTCTATAATTCCCCTCCCAACCTCTGAGCTGGAATCTGAGGATGAGCACATTAGGAGGATGATACTCAAAGTAGATCAGACTTTTTGAAGGAGGGTGATTAGGTACATGGAGTGGAAGAGAGGACGTGTGCGTGGGAGCGCGCGTGTTTTTGATTAACCGTAACGGCACGTCTCTGTGCCACCGTCATTGCTATTCAAGGCCATGCCTGGCAAAGGGAATATGATTTTTCTCCCTTCCCTGCCTTGCCAGCAGGCACGTGAACTCCCTTACTGCATGTTTACATTCTTCATGGCGGCCTTGGATCCATCAGACACCCAGCGTCCACGTGTCAGACGTACAGTCTCTCCTCATATTACCTGCCTGGAGCAGCACTACTGACACTCAGCAATTCTTCAGGGGACATTATCATTCGAGTTTCAGCAATTTAGTATTTCAGTTTGGGAACCTTGAATTATGTCTTCATCGGTGTGACCAACGAGGGAGGAGGAAAGATAATTGTGGAGGTAAAGTATCAAATCGGGCATATTCAAAATCTGTTACATCTTGGTGGCTGCAGGGAGAAAAAAGACAATGTGGGGCAAAATAATAAAACCAAGCCAATAATCTACATTAAATATACCGTATGACAACAGAATGTTTGTTTTTATGGTTGATTATACTATGTTGAGAGCACTGGCACCTTAATTTTCCTGGTGGGCAGTTCTCCTGAGTGACTCATAAACAAGAAGTCTATACTGACAAAGTATTTGTGTTTCCTGCGTATCGTATGAACAAAACCAGAAGGTGATCTTAAAACATGGCTTTAGTTACAGTATTTCTTGTACATATGGAATCCTGAACTAAATCGATTCAATGCAACCACCTGTGTTCATCCTTGTTAGTGAGTGAATGTGCACATCACAGGATTGTGCTGAGGCTGATTATAGTGGGGCTGTGTCATGTTATATTACATTATCCATTATAACACTAGTATCACTTTAAAATGTTATATTAATTTGTTGTATCATGACAATACTGTGATGTGTTGACATAGTCATGACTGCATACAGCAGAGACAGGCAAGGCAAGTGAAAGTAATAATTAAATTGCTGCAGGCTTCAATGTGGAGGGAGACATATTGATAATGTTTAAGTGGTTATTAATTGTCAGTTCAACAACAAACCACAGTAACATGTAAGCAGTGTAAGAGAAACATAACGGCAAAAGTGGGCAACATAAACCATTCTAAGTCAATCTGGGTTATGACAAAATATGTAAAACATTTTTATAGAAAATGATTGGCCTGGAAGATGGAAAATTGTCTTTAGCTCCCAGAGACATAAATTCATCATATAGACAGATTAATAGTAAATTATGTATATAATAGGAGTTTGACGTGCCTTTATAAATGACTTTCCTGGACATTACATTTTTTTCCTGGGAATGTGGGCATTAAACGATATTACATAGTTTTGATCCGTATGCCCTAAAGACAGCCAGAGCACAGAAACAATTACAAAGAGCATGACTTACTCATTTTCCACAGTGTATCAGGCTAATTCTGCAGGGGCCATCACAAATATTAGCCTTACTCTCAACTCTCTAGAAATATCATTGTGGCCCATGTATTATTCATCATAGAGTTGTTTCAAAGTCATTATGAATCCAAAATTGTGCCCCGGCATGAAGGACAGAAAAAAGGAAGATTAATGGATTTGATTTAGGATGAAAGTCTACATTTATAAAGCTTGAAGGAGGCAGAGGCTCCATATTCAAACTGCCATGTGTCTTGATGTTGAGCAAGTCTAACAGATGCTTTCACACTACAGGCAACATAAAAGATTCACGTCATCTTGAAATGTGGACGTTTTTCGTTTACTAGTAGTATCATGTTATATTTTGAATGATGAAAAACTGTGCACGTGTCTCAATTTCATGCTGCCAGATGCTAAAAGTTTGTTCCGTTCATCAGATTCAGAAAATCAGTCCCCGAAATGATGAAAACCTGCAGTGTTGTCAGACCAAAGAACAGCTTTAGGAACTACAGTACATTTCCTTTTTAAAAAGTGACATCTGACTTTCTAGACAACTTGCTTTATTCCTTTGCTGTTGTCATGTCAAAACCCTGTATTTTCCAAATGTATAAATATCTTACGGCAACAGAAAAAAAGTCTGGTTATAATTTGACAACAGTTATAAGTCTTCAAAACTGGGGATACAAGGTTTTCAACTGACAAAATGTAAACAGAGCTAGCTGATTTACTCTTTATTTGGAGGAGCCATTGTGAGCGGAGACTAGTGAATATCTGCTCATTAGACGCCGGGGTCCTCGCACCTCTCTGGGCAGTTCTTCCTTCTGACATCTCTTCTCAGACGAACCAGCTCCAAATGATCTGCACCCCTTTTTTCCTCATTAGCTTGGAAGATTCACTGACATCTTTGCAGTAGGAATCATTACATTTGGTTAACACATACAGAAAAGCTGAGACACATCTTTGTTAAAGCTGTGCATCCAAGACAACAATTATTTCAGAAACTAGGCTGTGTAATACCTAACTCATTGGGCTACTGTATATGCAACAAACAAAGGAACAAACAAGAAATAAAAATAGAAAATGGCCACTTAACTTGTTAGTTAAAAAACAAAAAGACCTAATAGGACTAATTACTGTGGACGATAAAGCCGTGACAGAGCAGCTATAAACATCCAAGTAAAATTAATGCTACTTCAAATTCTGTTTTAATTGAATTGGTTCAGATGGCATGTCAGCGGTCCTTTTGATTGGTCAACATGTTAGATCATCTGTACTCTGAAAAACGGAAATACAGTGGATATATTCTCCACTATACTTCTTTAAACGTCTGAGCATAAGCATAAAGAAACCACAAATGAACAAAACACAACAAAAAGGGTGTTTATCATTGTCTGGTATGCTAAAAGATTAAGACTGACTGATCCACCAGCAAGTCACTGCAAAAATAACAATGCAACTTTGCTTTTGCGTGAGGAAATTCATTTCCCGTGAATATTCCTCCTGAGGGCTGCAATAACACAACTTATTCAAAGTGGGCGTTCACCTAGAAAGCACATGGAATGATTATAGTGCGAATCGCTCTAAAATAATCTCACTCATGCTGTTCTGTCAAAAAAAGGTATGCGACCCCCTAATCAGTCATTTCTCCGGGCTGTCAGTTTACCGGTGGGAAACATGATTGGTAGGCAAACTCAACAACAAGCACATTAGTCTTTGCTCAGATTGCTTTGGAAAAATACAAATGATTAAAGTGGAAGTGTGCTAATTTTATACATACAAGTCTTATGGTGTATTACTGCAGGCACGAAACATGTGAGTGAGACTTTGTGTTGGGGCTGAAGAAAAAGAACTTGGGGCGTGGAGTTGGAAAGAAGTGAGCTAACCAGACTCCTTTCTCCTTGAGGCTAGAAGCTCGAG
This sequence comes from Gadopsis marmoratus, assembly GCA_036023855.1. Taxonomy (NCBI): domain Eukaryota; kingdom Metazoa; phylum Chordata; class Actinopteri; order Centrarchiformes; family Percichthyidae; genus Gadopsis; species Gadopsis marmoratus. The sequence continues at coordinate 8,211 of JAVQJF010107209.1, forward strand.
GCTACATTAGCTGCAACTAGCATAACACACCCGAATCTCTGAACTGCGAGTTGCATTGTTGGTAATGCAGACCCCAGAGTTAAGAAAGATTTGTGCTTGGAATAAAGAAAACAAAACACGATATCTCTGAACTTGTGCTGCATCGTGAGCATGACAATGTTACAAGGAGTGCAATGCTAAACTGGTGGAGCACTCGTTCAAGCACATGTCTCCAAGTGGTGCAATCAGTAAACACTATTGACATCAAAGTCGGACATCTTAATCTGCTGTTGATCCACTGGACCAACTTTGTGCCGACTGCTTATACAGATCAATGACAGGAATGTAAGAGAAAATTCTGAAACAGCATGAAGTTTCAGTGAAAAAGAAATGTCTGCAGAGCCCCGATCCTGTTGGTGTCGTACATCCTCTGGGCTGCTAGGAAGACAGATTTTAGTGGCGATTCCATGCACTTTATAACATTAGTTTGTGAAAAAATGAGTAAAACCAACACAAACTCAATAACTGAGGCTGTGCCAGAGACTCAGGGGGGCTGAGACAGAAGGGGCCAGATCATCATAGTTCAATATGGTTAGCAAATTGTCATAGCGTTGCAAAAAAAAAAATACATTAATTCTGTGCTCGTTTTAATCTTTGTGTTTTTATGAGGGCAATTATTAGTGGGTTGGGGCCACCAACACATAATCTTACCAAATGAGCTAAAGAGGTGCCAAAAAGCTAAATGTCTTTCTGCTGACTGCATCGGGTTGGGTTCAACATGACCTCCCAGTGCGATTGTTAAACATCAGGGTATAAAATAATGTACGTCCTTCAGGTGAAGACTACCCCTTTTCAACCCCCCTCCCTTAAGTGCTTCATCTTCCTCATGAGCGTGGACAAACTGATAATCCAAGCTGTCAAACCCCCCATTCAATAATAAGACACTGCTGAGGTGCGACTTCAGTGAGCCTCACGCTTTGGCACAATCACACAGAATCACAGGTCTCCACAGAGCAATACACATCTGTGTTTTGCAGCTTACTGCAGTGCATTGAATGAGCATCCAGTATTGATTGTTCACGACAACCGCTATAAAATATTTTTGTTTTGGAGTCTATGCCAGGCAAATGCTGTTCAACCTAAAGAAAAGCTCAAACTAAACAAAATACAATGTAATAAAAGAAAGAAAATCATGAATATCTAGATTAACAACAAGCACCAACGTCACCATCAACCCAGATCATCTCACTCTGTTCTCCGTGAGTGAAATCATGTGATAAATCTCCAGCAGACAGAAATTTCACACACTGTGCTTGACAAGTTATGACTTGACACGCAATGGCTTGTGAGTTTTCGCAGGCTTTTCAAAAGATTATGACAGCACTTACACAGTATGATCTGCCTGTCCTCCGATCTCACTCCGAGCTGCCGTGCACCTCGCTGTACTCGGGTCACTTGGCATAAATCGCCATCTCAATGATGAGTCACAAGTCGTGCTCAGGGATTAAGTAATACAACGTAGGTCACATGGACCTGTAATTAAAAAGCACAGAGGAGACTTGATCTAAGATCTAAGAATCCACACACCTTCTATATTTATCGTAGAGGAATTTAGGTTTTTCTTGTTAGTCTGTTTTTTTTGCCATTAGGTGCAAGAGGTCACTGTCTGAACACATGAAACAAGTTCAATGGTGTGAGTCTAATTTATTAAGCCTTTTGCCAATTATGCGGCTGACAATTAGCAAAACAGAGAGGGAAAAAAAAAATGTTTTGCAATTGTTCAATTGCAAGCTCATAAAAATCCAGACGGGATAATTAGATACATTAACAAACTGTTCAAGAGCAGATACGAGTGAGTAGGAAGGTGAGCGTGTGACAGCGAGTGAATCATTATCCCATCACTCCAGCTGGTGAGGATGTGACACTTTGCCTGACATTAGTGGAATGAGAAAATCTCTCTGCTGAGGCAGGAACCGAACTGCTCCCACGGTTCAAGACGACCGAACCAACACAATACAAAGAGGTTCATACAAGTACGATGGGGTCCGCTTGTGTCACACTCCTGCTGAGCGAGTCCTGCTCTGCTCTGATGGAGACAAACCCGGACAACTTCGGCTGGGGAGAATAAATACCTAATCGTAAGGATCCAACAATATACCAGATGGAGGAAATTGTCATTTGTCAAACACTGTCAAATGCTTTGATTACTGTGGATTTTAATAAGGGTTACACAAAACTGCTCCAGCTAAATGCGTTCAGCGTTACGTTGCTGTGTGCTCGTCACGACTCACGTTTTATGGAAAAGGTTGGGTATGCAAACGGACTCAGATTTTGCCACAAAGAGCGATGATCAGTCATAAAGCCACAGAGGTTTGTGGTTTTATTAAATGGCTTCAAGCATTTTGTTTCTGCTCGGCTTTCTCTGTAAAGAATACCGCTGGAAAAAAAAACCCAATTAACTGCTCGCTTTGAATCTTCTAATAACTGCAACGCACTGTGGCCGACTGAGTCATTCTTCAAGATGAGTTTATTGGGTTGTTATTCAAAGGCAGATCATTTAAATGAGATGTGCTAAATGAATGGACGGCAATAAAGCTCAAGAAAGATTCAAAGAGCATGTTGATATTGGCTCTTCGTAGATCCATCATATCCAGTAGACAAAGAGCTCTGCTGTATATTCTCTCCAGATGCAGTGGAGTCCCACAGGGTTGCACAGAGCAATATTAGCATTCATTTGGAGTGTGCCATGTTGTTACAAACAGCTGCTTAGAAACATAAATAAAATAAAATAGAAGACATTTCAAAAATAGGCAATGAAATGAATAAAAGAGGCTAATAATTATTTTTAAAAAATGTTAAAAATCTGCCACACTATTAAAAATGTTTGGGTGATAATTTACCATGGGTTCATCTCTGCGACCTCATTGACATTACTAATAGTCATTATATTTCATGTTACTATAACGCTGAGAGCAGGTTTAAACAATTAAACCAAAAACCAATTAATTTGATATCAGGCCTATTATATGTTAAGTACATATTACGCATGTTATCTTATATCCTGTTAGTTGAGACAAATGAAAAGGTGTTTTTATAAGCATGCGAGATCTGTTGATTGGGTGTCCGGTGTAGTTTTTGAATTCAGATGAATGGGACATAATGAAGCAGCTGCATGAGTCGCCCTGCTCGATGGTTTATTCAGCGTTTGCTGAATTGTCGGGTGGGCTTTTGAGCAGAAGGTGTTATTTTTCTTCATGTATACTTGCATCGCTAATATCATTTCCATTCTTCTATTGTCACACAGAAGTTACACTGCATGTTCTGTCCTGCTGAGAAGAAACATAATGTTCCATTAGACTGTCTCATAAAAACAAAAAATAAAAAGATTCTTGAGCTAGTTTTACAGAGGACAGGACAATTGTATGGTAGCCTCCCACCAGGATGTAAAGCCAAAATCTATTCCACCAGTCTAAAGCTTAGACAACTTTTACTTAACAGATAGTCACACAGGATGACAGAACAGACAAATGATATGTAGAAAAAATGCCATGCAGCACAGTCCATTAACAAACTAAACTAAGCACACAACTGTAATACCTCAGGCAACTAGTCATCTGTGAGGCATGTGGAGAAATAATCATGATAAATCAAGGCTTGGGTACATTTATTTCCCTCTGAATATGCTCCACACCTCAGATGAGGCGTTTGCTGCCGATTCCTGCTTCTAGGCGTGAATTCATCAGACAAGTAATGTGGGTTTGTATGTGTAGAGGTAACAAGCCCCAACCCCACAACCACCGGCCGTACTTGGAGGGGTAAGAAAAACCGTTTTCAGGCCAACCGCCCTCCTGCAAAAGCCAAGGTGATGGCAGCAGCCAAACGAGACTGGCAGCACAGTCGCCCCGCCTGTACTCACACCTCCAAAGACTCGTGTCCTCGCTGTGTAATCCACAAGCTCCTGCCCCAGAGGAAAAGCCTAGGTCAAGCCGATGATTACACCAAGAGGACGGGCTTGCCAAGTGTTACTATCAGCGCCAAATGTCCCGTTCTTTCCCTCACACCTGCTCGATTTGTCATCGTTCCCCATTCATGCTCCGACTCTTTCTATCGTGTGCACATTTATCACTCTGACGCTACCAAAGTCAATCTACTTCACTCACATACTGACATTTTCTCTGTGGATCTTTGTCTCCTCAGATGGCACATCTGTCTGGGCCACATATTACCATCATCAGTCACAATGTTACTCAGAGGACGCCAGATGCTACATATCAAGCTTTGTTTTGCACTGTCCTTCTGAAACAGTGCAAGTAATGGAAGCCGTTAAATAAGGGAATACTTGCTTTAATGTGATTTATAGACTGCATTATAGAAAAGTGGAGAAGACTCTCTGGGCTTGTCACGCTTGACCGAATACCTCAGTCTGAACCCGGGATGATTTCGTCTTCCGAGCACAAATATTCTGTTTCAGCAATATAAAATAAAACCATAGCTCATCATTGACCCGTGCAACTTTATAAAGAACGCGGGGAGTATGACTTCTGTCTCAAAATGTATTTCAATTGGTTAACCAGTTGTGTTTTGATATTTTCTATGGAAGAGTTTCCGAGTAATGTGATCAGTGAGATGGGGGAGGCTGTGGGGGGGGGTAGAAAACAAACGACACAGCTTATGAAAGATCAACATGTGATGTTTTTGTGCCTTGAACTGAATGAATCGCAAAAGTAATGGGTGAAAAATGTTGTTTATCCCAAGAAGGAAACCTGCGGGTTGGACTTTCTAAAGGCGGCATTTTTCCGCCCTGATATTGAAGGAATAAGCGCCTCACACTGCACACGTGGGTCAGGCTCTGTGATGCTTTGGTCAGTTTGGCGTTTTGAATGTATAATTAAGCTATCGTGAGTGTGTGAATGGTCTCTAGGATTTTCACATCTGGTGCAGGATATAGAAGAATTACACCCGAGTTTGCTTGACGTGAATCCCTGAACAAGTACAGCAGTTCACTTATCAGACCACTTATCTGCTTATATGAACCAAAACAACAGTTTTCATCTAACAAAAGCGTTCCAATATTTTGCTTTGGTGTCCATGACAAAGGCTGAAGAACAAAAACAATTATCCTGATTCTTTACCTGCTCTACTTTGCTGCGGTTATCTTTCAACTGGGACATTCAGCATCTGTCAACTAACGACTCTGCAAAGTTAACAGAACAGATGTGTAATAAAGTTTTACCTGCCAGAAGATGGTATCTATTGTGCTGCCCAGGAAGCCTTCTCTCGTTTCAGAAGACAGGAGTTTGGGTCCAAGGATCGTCATGAACTCATTGAAATCAACCTGTCCATCACCTGACAACAGAAAAAAAAACAAAAACAGGACCAGTTATTGAGAGCTGGTGGTGTACTGATATTTGCATTGTTTGCAAATTGTCATATTAGTTGTTGGTTGCAAATGACACTAACAGTTGAGACTAAACCCATCCTAGTCATCCCCAATGGTGATCTCAAACGCATCCGAACTCGATCCTTACCCACCTGATGATTGGTTCTGTGAACTGCAGAGCACAGGCTGCAACAGAAAGGCAACCTTTTCTTGTTTCTGGGTGTGGATCTGAATGTCAGTCCTATCTCATGGTTTAATGTCGAGCTTACCATGCAATACAGTGGAAGTGATTCAAACAGCATGAACACAGCCTCGCTGCTCTGCCGTCATTGGGGTGGAGTGAGAGGCGAGGCAAAGTGAATGACAAATGATGTTCCTGTCCTCAACAACTATGGCTGATGTGCCCCTGAGCAGAGCATTAAGTAGCCAACAGCCTGCAGCTTGATGTGTGGAACTGCATGAAAGTGAAGCCGAGTGAAGGGGGGAAAAAGGAGGATTCCTGTATTTAATTAAAAATCGGTGTGTAGCACAGACATAATTGCAGCCATTGGGGTTGCAAAAGGTTTCTGCAGTTTTTTTATTTTCCTACAATGTGTTTGTAGAAACGTAGTTATTGCGCCCTAAGTTTGGGGTCAAAGGGAATTCTGGATGCTGTTTGTGTCTTTGTTGTTATAATCTAACGGCCGCACACGTCAAAAATCCCTGTTCAATAAATACACCCTACGCTGCTGAGACAAGAGATCATTTAAAACACTGAGCTGACTGGCTCTGTAATACTGGAGTTTTAGGAATTTCTGACGCTTAAATATTTAGACAGTAAGACGAGAGTAAGCCGGCGCCTCCATCTGTTCAGCAGGAACATTCAGCGAGCTCAGATTTATCATAAGGAACAAGGCTGTGAATGAAGGCTGAGCAGCTCGAAGATTGTGTGGGAATTGAGTCTGTTTGAGCAAGTGGCAGGTTCAAAGGTCCTGTCTGGGAGGAAGGCCTCCTTATGGGGATGGTCACAGACGGTACAAATACGCCTTGCTGAGGAGGCAACGACAATTGGTTGGCATTACTTTGTGCTACATTGTCAACGTAGATCGCTTTTCTCCTTGGCCAAGCTGCAGTAAACGTCAACTAAGAGGTCGCGACAAGGTCACGACAACTAAGAGATTTTTCCATCACATGAAGCAGATCAAAGTTTACAGCTACCGTATCACTTCCAACATGGAGTTCCTGCTGCGTACATTGATTCCAACAGTACTGATCTGGGAGTCTGCTGATACTGTAGTTTAGAAGGTACTGCCAAAACAAATCATCAGAAATCTGCAGACAGCAGATTCACATTGACGTGATTGAATTTCCTTGAATATTTTCTCTTTTTCTCTTGAAAGCTCTTGCTGTTCAATATAAGCTAAGGAAATTGTAAAACTAGTTCAGAGTTAAGATTTTTAGGTTTTAAAATAATGGGGTGGACAGACCGCTCACTCACTTTAATACAAGTGATTTCAAATCTTTGATCAGTAAAACCTTGAGAAAATCAGTAATTGCCCAGCAGAAATCAAATTCTTTGCCATCTTTCATTCTTTCAAAAGCCAGTTTGTTCACTCTCTTTTTTGCTGTCTCATGTTTTCCAAGCCCCCGTTGTAAACTCATTTTGCTTTTCTCATCTTCCAACCTGGTCTTCCTGTATCTACAGATGAGGCTGGGAGGCTTGTTGATGGAAAGATACCGATGCAGGGCAGCTCAGTCTATCCCCTCCTACAGAACCTCTGCTCCTGCTCCGACTGTGGCAGCCGCTCTGGGGCATGCTGGCACTGAAACATTTATGCTATTGACTGCACTTATTTCCATGTTTATTGAGCAGGGCAAATGCATGGCTACGGGCCAGATGAAGCAGTGTTAATATCGGAGAACGTCAGGGTGGGAGGATGGATGGATGGCAGTGGAGATAAAGGTGGACCGGGTGAACGGGCTCAAGGTGAGACAGGGTGAAGTGTACTACTACAAAACAAGTTCAGTTTTGCTTATATAGTGCCATATCATATCAAAGTTATCTCATAGCACTTTTTCAAATAGAGCAGGTCTAGGTCCACTATTTACAGAGACCCAACAATTCCCACCATGAGCAGCACTGGGCGACTGTGGCAAGGAAACACCGCCTTTTAACAGGCAGAAGTCTCGAGCAGAACCAGGCTCTGGGTGGGCAGTGGACAAGTGAGTTATTTAAAGCTCCACCAAATGATATTCTTATATTTCCACTGAAACACATTACTGAATATAATGTGAACAAGGGTTTTAAAGAACATTTTCTGTACGCCTGTCCAAACAACCATATACAACCTGAGGAAAGTGTAAGGTCGGGTAGGTAAAGTGCCAGATATTTCTCTCAATAGTTTGTGGAGACAAAAAAAAAATAAATAAAATGAGGCGATGTTGCCAGAAACATAACGACGAGACGCTCTTGTCGCACAACAATAGTACATTAGGGGTGTGTTTCTGTATTAATGTTCCCATGGCGGGACAAACATTGCCACCTGAAGGAAAATACTGTGTTTGTTTTGCTGAAACCGAAAACCTTTAATTAAACAGGTTCCACCATCACGTACCGTGGCATTACTGAACTGGTGACCCGGTTGGCTTAATAACAAAACGGCTGACAATCAGTTGACAAAGTATTTACAAAGTGAAATTCATTTACCTCCAGATGTTTTTGTTGTTACTTCAGTATAACGTAAAAGTATTTGAGGTTCACCCTAAAAGCCCCGTTTGCATTTCCCAATACATCACGGTTGCATGCCGGCTCATGTTTCTCTGCTCTCATCTGCAGTTTGTGACAGCTCAACATTATGCGCACCGAGTCACTTCCTGTGTATGTCACAGTCCAACGCACCTGCTTTTGACCACTCTCTTCCCGTGTTCTGTCACCACCAAGCATCCCATTTCAGCTTGACACAGGATGACGGATTACTGAAGGAGGATGCGTAATCTTGCTCCCTTTATTTAAAAAGACATAAAAGTTGTATAATAGACAATAGGGAATAAAAACTAAATGTTGGTCTCTGTTGGTATTTAGTTAATACATGCCTATACAGTTAGAGAGAGACATGGTGCCATGGCCATGAAGAGCAGAAGAACGTGAATCTCTGCAGAAAAACAAAAGGCTGGTGCAAAGCTGCCTCTCCACGAAGGGCATACAGAGCTCAATAACAATCACGTGGATCGGTTTGACAGCAGAGATGAGCGGAGCAGATCTTCCAGATATCAGCTGGACTGAGAATCGATGGCCATGACCGGGGATCTAATCCTCACAGCTGCCCACTTGGCCAAGATACAATCGCTCTCATCCATTCTCATTCATCTGCTACTCTCCTCCACGCTGCGTCCCTTGGATCACTGACGGGCTCTCTCTCATTGTGTCAACATGCATGCATATGAGAAGATCATTTCCCAAACTGCTCTGTAGATAACCAAAAATATAGGCCAGATCTTTCACACGTCCTATTTTTCAGTTTAAAAGTACATTGTGAAGACCTGTTCTCTAACAAATTTCTTCCAATCAGTGTGTGCTGGCACTGTTTATAGCCCCGTGTTTCCATGTGAATACACTGTATGCAAATAATTAATTAGGGCTACATCTGAAAATTATTTCCATTAATCTTAAAATTTACTTCTAGATTAATCATTTAATCTATTAGTAATGTGAGAATATTGAAAATGGATCTTAAATGTTAATTTTCTGCAGTTGAGTTATATACTTTAGCATTACTGTATTAGCTTCTGGTATATTGTTGCATAATAAGCTGTCAAAGCCTTTATGTAAGACGTTTTTTGATTTTAGCATCTTTCAAGCTATTCAACAGGCATCGTTTTTCTTTGAAAGCAACTCAGAGTGCACAGCCTATTCTTCCGAGCATCCCCGGATCAGATCTATGTGGTGGGGGGGTAACCGTGTGCATCACTTATGGGCACCAAAGCTTTCAAAAAATGTGCACATATAGACTTTAATGACTCTTATGAGAGGGTTCTAGCTTATAATAGCCAAAGCCTATATGTGGGAAAGCAATTTGAAGCAGTCTTTGCCTCCTACTGGCCTTATACACACCTGAAAGCCTCTCGAGACATGAGGTCAGCGTGTGGGCCTTTCTCTGCATTTGTTTGTCTAGACCTATTGGATCATATTTGAGTGAGCTGTCTTTATTGAATGTAAGTTTGACAAACTAATGAACATAAAGACACAGCCCTTGCTAGGCAGCCTGCTGACCCTCAGATTCAATAATGCCTAAATAAATAAATAAATAAAATATTTTGCTAATGACACCAATCAATACAAACAAGTCGACCTGGGTCATTTAATGGGAAAGAAGTTAACCAAACAACAACTCCAACAAACTTAGATTCAATACATCGAGGCAGAAAGACCAATGAGAACCAAGTGAATAAATAAACAAATAGCGTTACATGTCACAGGCTTCCTGAGACAAAAGCTGCCGTGACCTTAGTCAGCTCTGAAAGTAGCCTCATCTGCCTCTTCAAGTTGCAGCAGGCGATGCAACAAGACCCGGCCCTGAGGCACAAAAGCAGCTACGGTCTCCTGAGATTCTGCAATGGATGAGTCAGAAGAGGAATAAAGGCAGTCTAACTTCTTAAACTTTAATATTCAGCCTTGGACATGTACAGCATTTCTCTCTCCACGGCGAAACTGAAAAGCACTTATCATAAGGTTGTGATAGCAGCATGAGGAATTTGAATATTTTCCCAGTGATCCTACATTTGCATATTGCATTTTCCCCTCCTGCCTCCTGACAAGTCTATCCCTTACAAAAAATGTCAATCACAGTTGATGCAGACTGCTTTGCCTGAAGCCTGGCTCTGCACAAGTGCTGCCTGCAAGAAGAATGATTGCTGCTCGTCTTTGTTTTCTTGCTGCCGAGAGAGTGTTCTCTCGTAGGACAAAGAGGTTAAAAAGGTCACAGGTGGGGATGGTGCTGCAGACATACGCCTCAGTTAATTCAGATCTTATTGTTTTTACTGCAGAAACCCTAAGCACTGTGGATGTATCGTCCTCCCCACAGATTCAGCTGCTGCGGCGAATGCATCCACACAGATTAGCTCAGTTCTGGACAACCAATATGAAAACCCGCTTTGATCTACAATAACTATCCCCCATGTCATGCGTGCATACATTTGATCAATCTCACATATTTCTTTATTTGGCTTGTTCTCTCCCCAGGTCAGTTTCACTTTGGCGCTTTTATGTGTCAAGTAGAAACCGTGAGTGGTTGAGATTGAAATGAGTACACACTTATGGGATGCACGAATAAATGTTATATGCATGACAGGAATGTCATTTGTGCATCTGAACAGGCAAGTGACGTGCATAGAAATACACGGTCATTTACTGTAAATCTTTGCAAAGCTGCCGGCTGATGAGACCATATGCCTCATGGTATTTTATATATCCGTGCGTGACACATATGGAGAGTGAGTGAGTGAGTGAGTGAGGTGTGTGTGTGTGTGTGTGTTGTGTGTACGCACACATGTGACTCACCATCCATGTCTAGTCTCTGCATGATGATGGCCAGCTCCACCTCACTGGGCATGTAACCCAGAGAGCGCATGGCCATACCCAGCTCCTGTTTGGAAATGAACCCATTTCCGTCACGATCCAGCACCTTAAACGCCTCCCGGATCTCTGCCAGGACAAACAGGAAATCGACTCAGCATCTATAAACAAAGGCCATCTCTGCCGATTCCAAGATGCACACTTATTCAGGTTCATCTGCAACACTGTGTGTGTGGGTTAGTCCACCAGAGAGCTGACATTTCATCACACAGTCCTGTATTTCTGGGATTCCTTTCATTTGGCAGTGATACACTTCTCACAACTTTGAATTCATCTTATATTTAATGAAGTCAGTTGGCATTTCACCCTTACCCCCCGTTCATCATCATCACGATCATTCACACACCTCTCTTCTCCACCTCCCTCCCTCCAGCTCTCCCTGCCTGACCCAGCTTTGGGCTGCACATTATGCAATTGGTCTCGCGCCACTGCTTCAAGTTAAGAAGATCAATTCCACCCATTGATTCATTTTGCCCACTTGCCGTCATGGCTGCAGTCATCTCTGCTCATTTTCGGGACTTCACACATTCTCCAACATAACCCTTCAGTGTGTTCCTTTAGACTTCTTAAAAATACTTAACAGGATATGTATGTACTTAAAAAGGTTCTCTGTGGAGCGTTAGACCTCTGGTAGCACTCCGGAGCCGTGTGTGTCCCACTATTTCACTGATCAACAGGTGGTGGATATAAACAATGCTAGATTTAAAATACTACGTAAAATCTTAGAACTGCTTTGCAAAAGGTTTTAGGAGGAAGGAAATGCACTCGGCACTGTTAGACCTCAAGAACACACAATGCTGGACATATACACAACAGGGCCCCTTTAACACTGTACTTCTTTAAAAATGACCCTCAGGTCAAGTAAACGCTTCAGTCTCAGCAAAACCTTTACTGTAATGTTAGGCGTTATAGTCTGTCCACCAACCACGTAAAATACCTTTAAGATGAAACGAGCCCATTTATTTGACTCCGATTGTGGCGTCCTTTATATTTTCAATCCCTTTATCAAATGAGTTCTTCAATCAGCATGACGGCAGTAATGGACATTGATGTCTTGGGTTTGTTGAAGGCACATTTTACTCAACTGACTCACTGTCACAGCAGACAAAGACACCTCACTTGTACACGGTTGAGTCAGCAGCTGGTTCACTGGCTACTCAACGTGTGATCAAGTCGTCAGTGGAAGGCGTCAGTGCGGCTTCACTGTGCTTTAATAAATGCATATTTCATAAGTGTGCCTACAGACAGGAGAGGGTGTATGATGGCAAGAAAAGAGGCCCGACAGGCATCTGGTTTTTATTTATTTAAAAAAAAATACTAGGTGGAATGCCACTTCTATGAAGAACACTGACTGCATGAGCACACCATTGAGCACTGAATAATTTGAGACTGGAAAGTGGAATAGATGGGTTAACTCCATCCTTCCCAGGAACCACAGAGGCAGAGTCTTTCAAGGGGACATGCAGAGGACATACGCTGCATCTGTCCGCAAGCTTTGGATCCAACAGCAATTCAGTTATATCATATGCACGATTTAAAATGCAATACTTAAATGCAACACAATCTTTGACATTTGTGCTCTCAGTAGGTACATAAAAACAATGCAGCATAAGACAAGATAGGACATTGCCACAAAATACAGGCACAAAGGGAAAAAAAGCCATCTTAAATTAGTGGAAATATATTGTTATTGAGTGTTTTTCCAATGTTTTTTCAGGGAACAAACAACCAAGAAATTGCAAAACCGAACCAAGAACCAGTCATTAAGAAATGAACCCATCAATCACCTTATTATCCGCTGCCATTCTGAGGCAGTCTGCCAGGAAATGATTTGGAACAACAAAACATAAATGGAGCGTAAATTATGAATTGCCTCAGAACAGTGTTTTGACTGTGTTGAGTACCTACAGTAAATCATAAGAGGTCAAAGTCTCTGACCTGCATCAAAACAGCATGTTGCTGCTTCCCCAAACAGCTGGTCATGAGCAAATGAAGCACCATCATCATTTGTAACAATACAAAGCTTTATTTTACAGATAATATTTTATAGGATGCACACATGTAAATGCTAAAAAACACATTCAAGTCATACAGATTATTTTCCCAGCATTAATATGAGCTTCTCATGAATAAATCCACCAGTGACTCGGGCCTTTGTTCAGTACTTTCTTGTGTCTGGAGCAGCAACAACATGGAGACTGCGCCATTTACCTATATAAACCTAGTAATTTGGGGAATATTTAACTGCTTTACAACTCAAAATCTGACATTTGGCACTTAGATGGAACAAAATCCTAAAGTGGTTGAGTTTGTTTATTTGTATGTACCTTACAAGAGTCTGGTCAGATATTTTGAGCCAATATGTCTAAGTGTTCATCTCAGCATGCAAGAAGGGTAAAACTAGTGCCAAAACAGTGCCACACATTTAACAAACTCATCATGCTACATTTGTCACCTCAGAATTTGTGCCTTCACTGAAAGATTCTTCAGTAATACCACTATAACAATGTCACTGCAATGTCCTGGCTTTGAAACCAGCCACAGACATTTCTTCTTGTTGCACATATCTAATAAGCAGTGATTCACACCAACATTTACAAATTAGTTAAATTTAGGGCTGAAAATTATCTTCAATAGTGACAATTCATTCAAAATAAAATCAATTAATCGTTTTGCCAGTAAAATCTAAGAAAAAAAACACCACTATTTTCCTAATCCAAAAAGGTGGCATCTTAAATTTCTGGCAATGTTTTTGCTCAATAAAGCAAATTAATTAATACTGATTTGTGCAATAAATAGTTGCTGACTATCTGTCAATATACTAATCAATTAATCGTTTTAGCCCCTGATTCATTAATATGAATTAATATGGGATAAGGCTATTAAAAAAAACTTTGAATTTATTGAATACATTTATGTTACATCTGTAACATGATTGTGTTTTTTTCTTAGGCTAAGACTGCGAGGATCTGAAAACAAATGACTTTAGGTGTTGTGGGACTGCAGAGGGAAAACACAGTCAGCACCCTGGACAGCTCCTCAAACTCCCGCTAACACAAGTTGTCTGTTGCAAATTATTGTGATTGTGCCTGCGAGCAGCAGCCAGTCTGTATGTGCTGACTGCCCAGTCCACAACCAGCAGCAGTCCTGTAGTTAACCAAGTCCCTCAGCCACTTGCTAAGCTTGGATACAGAGCATCTGCATAGTCCAAGCACAAAAACAGCCAAGTGGGAACTGCTGTTTATATGGAAACAAGCTGCCTAATGCCGGTGCCCGTCAGCCTCCCTGTTCCTCCTCTTCCTATCACTCCTCTGAGGAAAGCTCGGCGCTGGTGGGCTGAGCAGACACAAAGCTCCCTGCAGGCTCACTGCCGCCGGGTCCAGCTCAGTATGCTTAGTTAAAGAAGAGCCTGACTGCAGACTATGAAGGATTTATTCCGCTGGCCTTTCACTAAACCTTTAATAAAATAGCCTATTTTAGTTTTGCTATAAGGCCTGTCTCCAGGACTTCTTTATTGTAAAGTCTGCCTGAAACTCAGCCCGGACTACCCCTGTGGATATAGATTCAGCTCAACATGTGGTGGAGTGTCTAGATGCCGCTAGACTCTGACGACATCATGCTGACTGCTGCAGTCTGCTGTTAGTGCCAGACTGGAGCTTTCACTATAGAAATAGTATAACTGACTCTCCCAGTATACACTACAGACTCTGGAAATTACACTATATGAAAAAGAAAAAAAAAATGCCTTCCTGTACTGCTGCTCACATTGTTGAATTCATTTAAATTCTGGCTAGTGTCTACCCATGCTGGCCTGAGGTAATAGAAAATGAAATGAAATTTGCATAAAATGTAAGGAAAATGGATATATGTAACCAAAGGTCTCATTGCAGCTCTTGGCCTGGTGTAAAGTACCGACCTCCCTGAGAAACAACACGACATAAAAAGCACAATATACATCACTAACATGAACAGACAAGAATTAGATGATACTCACTAACCTTGTTATGTCCATCGTTGTCATGCATAATATGTAAACCGCATATTCAATCTTTTTATCCCAAAAAAATAAAAAATAAAAAATAAAACACATCTTTGAAAGTGTGTTGAATTTAGTGAAACTTCACATCCATCATACACAGTGCAAAACCTTCTGCCTCTCTCTGCTGCCTCGCATCACTCCGCTAAGCCCCTCCCACCAAATGACGCCGCAAACACGCACGCGCATTTTGCTCAGCTTGAAGCAGAACGTCAAGGTTGTCGACCGCTGTAACTAGCAAACTAACGTCCGCTCTACTGGGCGAGTTACATCTGACTCAGAGGCACGAAGCTGCTCCTTTGTGAGGGAAGAAGCTCCACTGTGTAACGCCACTGCACGATCATGTTTCTGTAGGCCCAACAGAGCAATGCGTCTTCTTCTCCAGCTGATCGCCTCACGTCAATTTCACCAACTATTTGTAGAAAGTCGCTGTAATTGGCTAGTTGCGTGCCAGCTAACCCTGACTGGATGTTTGAGTCAGAGCAGACATTTTTTAAAAAGGAACCATTCAATTAAAAGTTGTTAGTGACATGCAATGGTAAAATCTATGACATAATATTGCCTACTGTAGCTTTAAGTGTTGTAGCTCATGAAATTACTGTAAGTCTCTGCACAAACAGCTTGATATGCTCTTTGAGGGTACGACACTAGCAAGTCTGACATATGGAGCGTTTCCCCTGCAAGAACGGATCAGAGAGCACGCAGAGTATGAAGGGGATTCAAACTGCAGTTTATCCTTGCATTCTGTTTATTCTCCTGCCCTGAACCATACTGTAGCTCAATTTGCATAAATGTGTTAGCGAATCAATCATTGAATCAACAATATTAAACAGAGATGAACAACGGACAGCTGTGAGGAGAAGTGAGCAGTGGCCATCGATATAAATTTGGTTCATTACTTTCAGAGGGAAAGGGGACGACGTTGCCGAGTGTGAATGGAGAAACACTAGTTTAACTCTGCCTTTTGCATGTAAATGCTCAAACTAAATCTTCAAAGCCCGTCTTCAGTTGGGTGACAGCAGAGCTCCATGTTCTGACTCCTGAATTGATCACAGATCAGAGGCACGGATCCGCCGCCCAGCGTGGCAGGAAGTGTGTTCACGTTCGCACATTTTGAATGAAATCTCAAAGAGCAATAGAACATCTTGTGAAGTCAGCTTCAAAGAATGAGATACCAACCCTACATCGAACAAGGTATATCAAGGCATATGACATTCAACTCTCCTTCCTGCTGTAATAACAGGTCACAAAATAGTCATGTTTCCTTTTGAGTGTTACAAAATAATTATTGCCCCAGTTGGTAGTGATGCAAAGTATTTGTCAATCTGGTCTCCTTGATTATAACTTCCATTGATTGTAACCTTCACAAAAGGCAAATCAGGGCCACAGTTTTGCATGTGAAGCTTGCATGCTGGAGAATA
This sequence comes from Gadopsis marmoratus, assembly GCA_036023855.1. Classification (NCBI taxonomy): domain Eukaryota; kingdom Metazoa; phylum Chordata; class Actinopteri; order Centrarchiformes; family Percichthyidae; genus Gadopsis; species Gadopsis marmoratus. The sequence goes on from JAVQJF010107209.1 coordinate 24,638, forward strand.
ACCGCCAGCTACAAATGCTGAAATAAATACTGCCCGCGACCTCTGAATGACCGACTTCTGTTAGTGATAAAATCAGGCATTATCCATACTTCCTGTATGAAAGACTTGAGGACCAGTTGTTCTCTTTATAAATCCCTACATGCGACGGCAGCTTCTCCTGAGAGAAGAGACATTTACAAAAAAATAAAAATAATACACACACACACCAGTTGACTGATTCCATACCCTCAACCGTGTGACAGCTCAGCCCACTGCTGCAAGTTTTGTAATGGTCCTGGACAAATACCGTAAATTGCCGCTTTAAATATTGTGAAGCGGAAGTGTTGAATGTGCAGAATGTAAAGGCTGTGCGAGCAGCACCGCGGTAAAGGAATCCGACGGTGGGAGACATGCAGGAGTTGCCAATGACACAAGACGGGTAAGGCGGTTTCTAATGGTGTAATCATGACCTGAATCAGGATCACAAATGCGCTGCACATAAAAACTGACATCGCCACCATAATCACCTGCTAGCAAGGCTGTTTTCACTCCATACACTTACAGATTTAAGTCATGTGTTTGGTAAGCATGCCATGTGTTGAACGACACTTTATAAAAGAATATCCACTTGGAAAACATTTAGTGTTCTTGACTGTATAGCCAAAGGTTTGATCAGTGTATGATTGGATAGGTGAGATTGTCAGTATATAAGACCACATTGAAAGGACAATATGAGCCGTAGCACTGTCAATCAATGTACGGACTGTGCAAATTATTTGCCTTTTCTTATTTTAATATGAGATGAATAGGTTTCCCATTTTGTGGGACTCCAACAGGCCGTGTCATGATGAGCCCCTTTCTAAAGATGTTTGCATTTTGCATCAGTTACTAGCAATTTCTGTTTGCACAGCAACCGATTCAAATCTGCATTTGATTATAAAGCAAAATCTTAAGTTAATAAGGGGAATCTTTTTCACACGATTGTTCAAGTGAATTCATGAACACTTATGCATCCGTCGCTGGAAAAAGATCTGCCATGATCCCCTGCAGAATGTGGACGTCTGGCATCTGTGCACTTTGCTTATGAAAAATGTAATCCGTCAAACCAAAGTGCCTTGCTGACCAGTAGTATATATGTATATTAGTGCTGGTCACTGGTGAATATGCAGCCAGTAACATTGAGATGAATTCAGATAAGTAAAATACCGTAGATCCTTGTCCGTTTAGTAACTACAGACACAGTAATTGTAGTGTTGACAGGCTACAGTCTGTCAGTTTCAGTGTTTGGTTGACCTCATGAGAACCCTCTAACCACAAGCTGTTCCTTAATCACTAAACAACATGAACCCGTTGAAACAGGAATGAGAAATTCATACGCTGCAAAGATCTCCATGCATATTAAAACTCGACCCTGGCAGAGTATCTGGCTATTACCGTGTGCTGTGCAGCCAATTTTCCAGGCGGCAACTTAATGTTGCATCTATGGATTCATATTTTGGAGGTCTGGGGGAGTGTTGCTGTGAGGCTGACACTGCCGACTGTGGCTAACTGCAATTGATCAGGTTTGTGTTCTACAGGCCAGGCGATTACTCTCAGACAGACTCCAAAACAAAGGGTTCATAAACTCAGCCTCAGCTACAGCTAGAGAGAGGAGCCCGTTTCTGGCCAGCAGATGTGAATGCTCCCTCCCATTGAGATAAGCTACGTAGAGAATAATGCATTACTGTGCTTTGTTGAGTCACGTGAGAAGGATGCTGGTTTTGTAGCACCGTATTGTCTTTCAACACATTACTGACTATAAAACTGACTGGGGAGACTTGGATCATCACCTGTCCTTTCAAACAACACCTGTCACAAGTCTATTCACCAGTGGCCGTCTCTGGCACGTGACATCATTTGTGGATCTCTTAAGTAACTGGAAATGTTTCCAGAAAAATGAAGCTCCACATGGGTTTGGGATTACGCAGTGTGTTCAGGCTTGCTGCCCAAAATAGTCATTTTTACGCAGTGGCTCCCACTGTGAGACCGTCTGATCCACCTAAAAAATAAAAAAATTAAATCACACGACTGGCTGCACTTCTCCAGTGGTCCTTTGTACGGTATGTGGCGGGGGGAAAAAAAAGTTGAATAAAAAGGTCAAAGATCTTCAAAATCCTCAACATCTTTGTTGCTTTTCTATTGCAGCCAATGTTGTTCTTTAACTTTAGGTAACAGTTTTCTTTAGTTTTGGTTCTGCATCTCCCTCAGTGAGTGTTTCCATAATTTGTATCCAGCATTATAATCCAGGTGTAAGTATTATGGTTGAACTTTGTCTTTTTCGCACAAATACATTTACTGAAATCTAAAAAAAAAAAAACAGACTGAAGATGGCTGACAGAACATCAGAAGTAATGACAGAAGACACTGTTTAGATTATGACTTCAACAGTTTCCAAAACCAACTAAATAAATGTATCATCTCGAAACAAATTCATCAAGTATGTTTTAAGATTTAGAGCCACAAGACAGAGTGGATGTTAAAATATAATCTGTTCATCTTCATTTGTAGTAAAATGGTGCCAGTGATTATGGATGTAGAAAGGCAGGCAGCTGCAGCCAAGTCCCTTTAAATGGACATGAAGCATGAGGCAGGACAGCAGCCAGACCGTTTACTTAGAAGCCTTACCATGAAGTTCCTCCACAGAGATGCTGGCCAGCACGTCGCTGTCGCTGTCCGACAGCGAGCGGCTCAGGTAGTTCCCTTTGTAGAGCAGGCCTGCCGTCACATGGTGGAACGGCATCTTCTCCCTGAGGGACAACAGAGCGAAACACTTAGACAGCAGTGAAGGAAAGGCAGGCGATGAAGATGCGTCTCTTGGGTTTTTGTGGAAGATTAATTCTGAACACAAACACCACTTAAAAGCTTCAC
>JAVQJF010107215.1:0-15893 GCA_036023855.1 Gadopsis marmoratus
CCCCCCCCCCCCCCCCCCCCCCCCAAAAGTGGATGGCTCAAATTCAACATGCATATCTTACTTTCTATTAAACACATTGTTTTGCTTTGATTGAACTGGTCTCACTGTCAGAGGTAGCGAGAAGTTAAATGTTCTCATCGCTTAAAAGTGGACGTTGGTCCTGGCTGGTTGATCTACCAAGACCACGTTCTGCTGGCATCTGGCTCTCAGCAGGTGGTTACATCCAACAGCAGGACACGCCCGGAGCTGGAGGGTGTCAGCCAGTGACTTGGTGAAGGACACTTCAGCAGGGCAGATGGTTGCCAGCACAGAGGTTTGGACCTTTGTCCTCCAGCTGACCTGCACCTGGTACCTCAGCGTGTTTTACTAAACCAATGGTTAGACCTCTGCTTTCTTTCTCCTCTATAATCACTGCGCTGAATTTGTACAGACAAACATCAACAAGGTTTAAAGAAAAGAAAAAAAAAAAATCAAGCAATTCAGCTCACACCGAATTAATCAACACAAACCAAACCAGACCATCAAGAACTAATATAAAAGACTTGAAATAATCCATACAGAACCAAGCCAGACTTAACTAAACCACGTCACAATCATATCCAGCAGCAGCTACCGCAGGAGAAGTCCATCTATGGCATTGCAGTACTCACAAGCGATGATGTTGCCATAGCGATTCTTGTTGCGGTTCTCGTCCTTCTTGGCCGTTTCCCAGGGCGCCGTCTGTCCCTCCGCCAGGGCCTGTACATGCACATGTACACGTGCACACACACACACACACACGCACACACAGCAGTAGTTTCATATTAAGGTATGAACACACAGAAATATGCATGCACATATGGCCCGATGCCCAGAGCTTGTACAGTGACACGTGGGCAGGCAGAAGTTAAAACAGGAACATGAATATTAATGGAAAAACAATCAACTGATAGTCTGCAACAGACCGTACTCTTTACCACTTAGGGCGCTGAGGGTATTACGGCTGAAGCGTAACAGACGGCAAAGCTTGCAGGCAGGTCACATGTGAGTCAACTTTCAAGGCTGAAATAACCAAATACAAATCTAACATGTAGGCCTTAGCTATACCTAATTTAAATTCATGATGTAAAAATATATATAAAAATGTCTTGTTGCCACTCGTTTTATCTAGTGCTGTCTTCTACTTTCTACAAGTTAGCAACAATTGGTCATAGGTTGCTAGACTGTATGTCAAGGTGGACGACGCGTCTGAAACTTCCTCCCACTGTACAAAAATGAAGCCAAAACATTCCGGTCACGTCGTCCATCTTAATATACGGTCGATGGTCAGAGACAGTGAGATTAAAAGTGCAAAAGTGTTCAGAAACTGGTCTGTCTGGAGGTGACAAATTCTGAAAGGATTGGAAAGTTTACTGAGCGATACTGAATTGATTCTTCACAGTGGCAGTGACGTGAGTCTGTTCGTGTAAAATCAAGACCAACAGCAGTTACAATGAGTATAATATTGTATCTAGACGCCACCTGCAGACACTGAAGTGGCCTCGACTGAGTTCCTTTATTGTTAATTTCACTGGTTTAATTTTCTCTAAAAAAAGGACATTAAAGCAGTGCTGCTCATTAGCCTTCTTGAAAGTCCAAAATGTTAGACCTTCCAGCTAGCGCATGAACACAGCACCGAAGTCATGGCAAGAAATATTCCAATCCCAGATCTATCAATCCCAATCAGGTCAGTTTGTCCTTTCGCCAGGTCCACCAAATTTCAAATGGCAGAGGCAATGCGCTCGAATCCCTGCACTGAATTAAAAAGCAGCCAGCAGCGAGGAGCAACTTGGACAACGGATGGAACAAAATAAATGGCCGCATGTCTGCGAATGAAAAAGTGCAGGTAAACGCCACAGGAGCAGTGAAGAGACAAATAAAGAAAAAAAGTTTGGGTTCATTGTTCCGTTGGTTTGGTCTGAAAGAGGATATTTCGTCAGCCCTTTTGTTGGAGGAGAGAAGACAGATTGTCCCTTCATCCCTTGCTGTGATGCTGCTGACAAGCCCTGCAAACGTTGTGCGTGACGAACAACACACACATATATAATACAAATCTGCCTATAGACACTTTTGGCTATAGGCTATTTTGAGTGTGTTTGAGGGCATTTGTGTGAGTGTGCAAGAATGTGCACGCATGCACGACATGTGCGCGTCCAATATGTGCACATAAAATGATGTGAGTGTGTGTTAAGATCACTCTCAAGCTTGTACTAAGCAACCAAACCCCAACTCTCAAAGGTTGCCATATGGACGCTGAACCATTTTAGAACAACCGCTGTAACACAGAGGAAGAGGTCACACACATGGGGACCAGCGAACGGGCCTTTTTCAGTCCATTAAGGGCTTAAGAAGACCAGACAACAGCTTTCATTTTCAGACAGTTACATGACCTACATACACACACACATATATACAAGTGCACCGTGACAGGAAAACAGACACCTAAACCTATCGCTCAGTCAAGCGGAAAATTGATTCTTTTAAAGTGGCATGTGGGGCCTGAGTGTGTGTGTTGGTGTGTGCGAATCTTCTGTGTTGCATACATTCACTTACAAAAACTAGGCAGACCATTGTTTTTTGGACATTTTAGGTAGGAGGCTGCTGTAGGAGGGTTATGCATGTATGCCTGTGTGTGTGTGTGTGTGTGTGTGTGTGTGTGTGTGTGTGTGTGTGTGTGTGTGCGTGCGTGCGTGTGCCTACATTTGCATAAGGTGTGGGTTGGCTGCTCTTTTTCAGCCTAAAAAAAAAAAAAAAACATAGCCAGTTTTAATCAAACTCCTCTCATCTGAATTCCAACGCTTTCTGGGATTATTAATATTCTATATAAAACACAGAGTAGGGTGGGTGGAGAGAGGACGTGAAACACACACACACACACACTGCCTCTGTTGTACCAGTGAGTGGGTACCTTAGCTTTTCCTTTATGCAATGATGGTTAAAATTACTAAAATTATTCTAAAGCTCACGACCAGACTGGAATGGGTTGGAATTACGGGACACGCTTGTTCCCCATGAGAAGTGTGTTTAAAAATATAATACAAGTATACAAAAATATATATACAAAAAATATATATATATGTTTAATGTATATAAAGTAAACTTCAATTCTAAATCAGTGGCTACCACTGACACTGTGCCCTCCAGTAAAACAACAGCCTTTTTTGTTTAGATCAAAATATAATGTGAAAGAACTACGTGACGTTGATAAAGTGCAGGTAAAAGTAAATCTCAAGTGTGCTTAACAATAACTAGTTTAGGTTTCAATTTCCATAAATTCTCACATGACTAAAAAGATTTTAATACGGGGTGATCTAAGGCACCGACAAACAATCTATCTTGTCATTTAGGTATGACAACTTTTTCATACCATTGTCTTAAAACAGTATTTGTATCAGAAACACACTGAAAAAATGGCAAAATAGAAAACTGTGTGTGACATAATCTGCATGTTTTATACGTTCTTCATGTAAAACATTACAGTCCTCCACACATCTGGACGCACCATTTTCTTCAGGTTTATCATGTGGAAAAGCTAACTGTTAAGCTCAAATCATCCAGCAGTGAAGGTACACAGAACATTCCAGGTTAGGATGTAGCGCAGTGGCCACAGGAGCTAACCTGACCAACTGCAGGATATTCCTTTTAATGCAAATAGGTGTAATCCCAGCGGGGGGCGACATGTTGACGGTGTGGCCGCTGTCGGTGTTAGTGGGGTTAATGGGCTTCAACGCTGGGGGTCACATCACACACAGACAGGGACAAGGCGACACCATATGGGGGTGTGGTGGCAGACAGACACACACACACACACACACATCCAAAACGCTCATGGTCATAACCGTACCAACACTTGCATGCTAACCTGCCTGGGAAAAAAAACAGCCTCCATTTATATAAATGTGCACAAACACACTTTAAACAGACAGAAACAGAGCGTGACAATGTACTGTTTGTATAATGTGTGTTTATGTATAGTGTCCAGTCTCTCTCCATAAGCCGTTAGTGGCAGGTGGCAGCTACCAGCTACCAGCACTACTAATAAGACTCTATTCTCAGTGTCTCTCTCTCTCACACACACACACACACACAATAAATCACATTTGCTCTCCCCTGAAACGTATCAGTGGGCATAAACCAAAATGACAGGAAGCAAATGAAAATATAACGTACGGCATCACGGTGGGACAATTTTCAACTAGCATGCAGAGTTTGGTAATAGGAAATCTTCATTCTTTGGAGAGTGGGGGGGGGGGAGGAGAGGGAGGCAGACTCCTGTCTTTTGAAAGAGTCATTTTCAGTGACAGAGAAAAGGCAAATGAGGGAAGAATGACAGGAAGGAAGAAGGGTTCGGGTACTGAAAGCGAGGGAATGAGGATTTGGAATGAAAATGATCCCATGGCGGAGTGCCGTGACAAAGACCGATTGTAAAAATGTCTGTTTGTGATAAACTGTGCTCTCAACAAACAGGGAGAGAAAGATGAAGTGAAAGAAAGAAATCAAGGGCGCACGTATAAAGACAGAGAGGAGGGTAGGAGACAGTAATAAGGATGACTTAAAAAGGCCGATTACATGGGATGGGATCAAGAGGAGAGAGTAAAAAAAAAAAAAAGAAGGAGGAGTGAAAAATACAAAAGGAAGACTTTTGTGGGCAAATGTTCGTCGTGGGAAGAGACACGGGAAATGATGAGACTTGCACAAAAGTGGGAGAAAAGATGCACAAAACACACAAGTATAACACAGGTGGTGATATATGCAAAAGAAAAAAAAAAGAAATAAACCAAGAGAGAAAGAAACAAAGTAAGAAGAGAAAGTGGGGGGAACAGAGAGTATGCGACAGAGAGTTTGTTTTACCGTCTGGCAGTTTGTTTTTCGGATCATCAATATTGATGAGGTAAAGAGTTAATAATTGATTAGAGTCACCCTCCTTCATAAAACCAAATATATACATGCAGTGCACGCACACACACACACACGCACGCACACACACACACACACACACACACACACACTCTACACAACCGGGAGGCGACAACAGGAAAAGAGAGCAAATGTGGATGCCGCGTTTCGCAAAATAAAGGAATCTAATTCCCAAGTTCTCCTGCTGGAGATGCAAACATCATTTATTTATTTGATTTTCAAATCACTCATTGAATCTTAAACTGAAAACATCTTCCCCGTAACAACACTCACACTTTACTCAACCCCAAAAATGTAGCTCAATGCAAAAAGAGCGTCCCACCTTTAAGCAGTTTCAGATTGAACCCAGTTTACTTGGATTTACGCCGTTTTTATTGCGGCGCAATTAAAATACTGTAGCTTAGGTCTTTGCAGCACCAGTGTGTTAATAAGAAAATAAAACCTTTCTCCCTCTGACTCCCTATTTTACCAGCAGCTATATACATTCTGGGGTTGCACAAACATTTTATTATACCTATTATCTGGGTGCTGTAGCTGCACACCTTTGACCTTCTTACTAATAGCTGCTTGTAATGTTGTCGATGTAAAGACTGATGCCTATTTTACTGTTGCTATCATTATAAGCCTCTCTGTGTGTGTGTGTTCACCTCATATTCCTCCTTGAAGCCATAGCCCTGTCCACATTTCATCTGGGTGATGTGTTGGAGGAGGTCGGCAACTCGAATGGCCGGTTGAAACTGGCCCGCCTGGAACTGACCTGCAGGAACAAACACATTTTACAGAGAACGAGACGGAAAGACAGACAGTAGGTCTGTGGGAGGGAGAGGGGGTGGGTGGATGGGAGGGTCATGAAAATGATAAACTAACTAATTAACTAACTAACTAACCTGCTGGCTACTAATTAACTAGCAAATGAACTAACTGACTAACTAACTACCTAAGAACTTAACTATCCTACTAACTGACTGACTGACCAACCAACTGGCTAACTGATTAATTAGCTAATTAACCAACTAACTGACGAACCTACCTACTGGCTACTAATTTATTAGCAATTTAATTAACTGAGTAACTAATTACCTAAGCACCTAACAAGCTAACTAACTATCTTACTAATTTAATTGACTGACTGACTGGCTAACTAATTAATTAGACAATGAAATTGACTGACTAACCTACCGGCTACACAATAATTAACAAATTAACTAACTACCTAACTATCTTACAAGCTAACTAACTAACTAACTGACTGACAAAGGTCACCAACTACCAAAGTGAGGCTCTCGGCCGTGGTCACATACCGCTCTGGTAGGAGAGCTCCACAGACTCACAGCCTCCGTAGGGGAAACTCTGCAGGGTCAGGGAGGGCTGGGCGAGCGACGGCTGGCTGCTGTCTGTTAATGCAGGGACGGACAGACAGACAGACAGAGAGAGAGAGAGAGAGAGACAGGGCAGAATATGTTACCGTGACAACAGACCTCCCATCTGTGACCCCCCCACACACACACACACACAGTCTCAGTACATTTTGCGCACACACTGTGCACAGTACGGACACATCCTCTAGGTGAGAGAAGATTGGTCGCCAATAACAAGTGATGAGTAAAATTAGTCACTTAGAACCCTGAGCCCTGATTGGTGGGCATGACGTTAGGACAGTTAATTATAATATCTCTCCTCCAATTAAGGAACAGACAGATTGATTGGATGTGTATGGGCTCTATTAGTCAGGACAGATGGAGGGATAGATGGAGGTTTTCAGGGGACGGAGGGACTGATGAAGGAATGTCACATGTGAAGAGCTGCTGCCAGAGCACCAAAGAAAAAGGATCATTTGAAAGTATTTTTTGGGGGGAGGAAGCTTGTAAACGTGGGCGCCAGCAGTACACAGACGCTGCATCCACTCTGCCGAACCGAGAAAGAAGAAGAAGGTCCCGTCACGATGACTTATTAGAAGGCTTCTTTGCTTCTAGCACGTGTCGTCTCTTTATTATAGGTCAGCAAGTTTAACCTCTGTGGTGCAAATCCAAAAGCAGGTGGATAGAAACACATTGATTTTCATCTTCTCATTGTGGCTGTAATAAATTAAATGCCATTTTGTTCAGTGCTGTTTCAATATGACTTCTGACAACCAGCCAGGCCAGTAGACTGGCTGACGCGTGTGTGTGTGTGTGTGTGTCTCAGAAGGAAAAGGCCTTGTAATATAAATCTGCATGACTATGTTTTCTTAATAGAGCTATTTGCATGTTAATGACAGCTGTGGATTCATTAGTGGCCTGAAGTGGCTTCTCCATAAGCCAATCTAAACACTGGCTTCCCTAAACGAATGAAGAATGAGGCGGCCACATGGGTCACTCTGCAGCTCACTACTGTGTGTGTGTGTGTGTTGTGTGTGCGGTCAGGAGAAAGGAAAAAGGGATGAAAGCTAAGACCGAGTGATCCCAAATAACTGACAAGCGTTGCTGTGTGAGAGGATGATAAAAGAGTAAAAGAGAGGATGAGAAGACGTGAGGCGAAAGGAGAGGAGTGGATGAAACGAGAAGGGAGGAAAGAGAGGAAGAATCCGTAGGAGAGTGGATGAGGGGCAAAATGAAGGGAGAAGAAAAGGAGAGACACTGAAGAAAATGGGGAGACAAAGGAAAGAAAGTAAAGGCGAAGAGCTTAGAAGAGCAATGTGACGGGTGACAGATTAGGGGGAAAGGTGGAGGAAAGACAGGAGGAAAAAGGAGAAGCGAGGTCGCACTTTTAAGTTCCTCTTTCACACCATCTCCAGAATTTACTCCAGCACTTCAACTTAACACATAAATCTGTATAAAGTCTTTTCTGCCTAGTTTTCGGACTGAAGGAAGGCTGTGGTAGTTGGATGCCCCCCCCCCTTCAGTGAAGGCACATTGAGTGACATAAGTGTACGTTGATTGGTCGGAACACATGCGACAGCGGCAGCCACCATTTTTAAAAACATTTCCATAAAGGCGTGATTGGTCCCACAAAAGTATATTTGTTAACAGAAATGACTTCTATAGGAAAGTAATACGGGTCGCCGGGTGCAACACGGTTTACTAAGTTAGCCACAGTTACTGTGCCTTGTTTGACTAATTTTGTTTCCCTAAAAAAAACATGTTTTACTGTGCACTCCAGTTGAGCTGAAACCCACATGCCCTTTTTGTCTTTTGCAGCCCGTCCTCTGTCTGCTCTCCGTGGATATAATGACTCTGTTTGCACTGTGTCTTAGTTCAGTCGAGTCACCTCACTGGCTGTGGCCCACACCACTGCACACGTACGCACAGGGAAGCCATTATACCGCTGAGCAAGAAAACACAGACTCGCACAAGATCACAAACCACAGACCACGTGGCTCGCACACACAAAGACACACACACACACACACACACACACACAGCAGCAGCTGCATCCCAAGGTCACAGGTGCGTGTTTCAATGCAGATGTGCAAGTTCATATGCTGAAGACATGGATGCGTGTGTACGTTGCCATGCCTACCTTTCATTATGTGGGGTTTTGTGTATAGACGTGGGCATATATGTGTGTGTGTGTGTGTGTGTGTGTGTGTGTGTGTGTGTCTCTGTGTGTGTTAAGTCACACCAAGGTCAAATATGCATTAAGCCAGGCATGAAATGGAGTCATAGCAGCAGCTCCACAACGCTGACTATGATGAAGACATCTCAATGAGAGAGAGAGAGAGAGAGAGAGAGAGCGAGTGTGTTGGGAGTTTTCCGTGTGTGTGTGTAGGCCGTTTACACTGTGAGTGAGTGTGTATGTTAATGCAGTCCTTCATGCTTGGCAGTGTTCTATATAAAGTTTCCTCCTCCCACCCTGTGACTTTATTAAGACTCGGTTATGGATGACTTCCACTCCAGAGTATCACTGTGTTTAAGTCTTAACCCCTTCGACATCAACCCGCGTGCCCGTCTGTCAACTTGTACTCTTACATTCGGTGTCCGTACACAAACATCCGCTAAAGTTAAAAGGTAAAATGTTCTTGTACGGTCCGTAATTCTGCGTCTGCCTGTTTATGCGATGGCGTCTGTACAAGGCGGCAGTCCTGAAATTCAAATTTTATGTACGGTATGAATATAATAATACAGGAAATGATGTCTTGATATACAAAGATAACAGTTAAGCTGCTGATCAGAAACGACATTCAAGATACAATTATATGTGGTTTTAACGGACAGCTGCCCGCCATTTAGACGTGAGTATTTTAATTTTTTTGCAGGCATTATGTAATTTAAACTAACACACGGACACCCCATAAAACCTCAACTGGCAATTACTGTTCAATCCAATTATACTAAACAAATGACTTCATTACAGTAGCAAGTGCATGTCTGTCCTCATACAGAGGAAGACATCATGTACATCCAGTGCACACGAACACACACACAGTAATTAGATTCAGAATAGTCAAACAATAATTGAAACTGAAATTGAAATTATGCTAAACGCTACACACTACTCAAATATAATCTACTTACTTGGATAAAGGCAGTAAGTATCAAATATGCAGTATGCAGTTTAACCAATCATCAAGAAGATCACGAGGACTACTTTGAAGGCCACAATGCAACAGACTTTACACTTGTTAATAACCACATTTGATGTCACCTCTACCATCTTGGTAAATTAGAACATTGCACATACTTTGCTCCCCCCGAAACTGGACTCGCCAAACTCCAATAAATGTACATCTAACATCATGAAAATATCTGCTGTAGATGCAACTTTCTCGGAAAACCTTTGAACGCGGTTAAGAGCTGGATACACTCGTGCTGCTCTGAGACGGAGAATCTTAGCAGCAAGCGTGTTTGGTTTTTTTTAAAGATTAAGGAAAAGTTGCGGCTGCTAAGTTAATCTCTCACCCTTTCTCTTCCTCTTTCCGTCTTTCTCTGAAGCACATGTTCAAGTTCAATTTCATTTGACTGCCTCAGAGGCAGGACGGTGGAATTCTCTTCGGTACGGGTGAACAATAGCTCTCACATTTGAAACACATTACATTATTTTTTGAGCAGTATATTTGGTTCCGGGCGTCAATGGCAAACAACATACTATATTTTTTTTTTTTTCGCTTAGTTCGCCGTGTTGGCTTAATCAGTTAGCAGTGCACAGTGTACACGATTTGAATTCTCAATTTAGAACTGAGAAAGGCAGAAGAGAGGACAGATGGAAAGAAAGACAAAAGCCAAGGCACACACAGGGCAGCAGCAGAAGTGATAAGTGGGGGGAGAGACAGAGAGGCAGCAGAATATATATATATATATATATATATATATATGGACTGCAGGTCACAGAGATCAACTGGTCTAGACAGTATCCCAGCAGTTTACCTCATTTCACTCCGCTTCTCCTGACATGAGGAACAAAAACACTGACTCACAAAGTCCAGCCAAGAGTGAGTGTGTGTGCGTGTGCGTGTGCGTGTGTGTGTGTGTGTGTGTGTGTGTCTCCGTGCATGTGTAATGGCTCCAAGTGTGTGTGTATGTGCGCACAAAGCCACCTCCTTGGGAGCTCACAGGCGCCAGAGTCGAACGGAGATATATGCGAGTGTGTGTACGTGGGTGTTTGCCTGTGTGAGTTACCTGCACAGTGAAGCCACCGAGCAGCTGCACGGCAGACAGACAAATCTGCTTCACAGTAGAGTTTCTTATTAGGAAAAATTGAGTCTTATCTTGCAAGTTGGGAGCAGAGAGAGAGAGAGAGAGAGAGAGAGAGACTGGTGGACAGATAGAAACATCCCCCATTTCTGCTAGAAAAGGCATATTCGTATCCTCGATGGGCGACCGCATCCATGAAGATAATTAACAGAGATGTGAAGGATTAAAGGAATAATGTGCAATAGTCTGTTTTGCTACTGTGGATGGGCAAATAAACCACAAAAGGGACTCAAACCCAGCAGTTTATACAAAATGACTATGATTCATAAGTGTCCAAAGTGCACTGCTCACTATAGAGTAATCAGTGACAGCTGTAGAGGTGCACAGTGATCTGTAACATTATGAACATTATAGAGACTAAATCTGCAAAGGACACTACTGTTTTTTATTCCATGATGGGGATTTTAATTTTAAAAAAATGGAAAAAAGGTAACTATTGTGCACTTTATAATAAATAGGGAGTGATTTTAGACACAGCCCTTAGTTTGTTTGGAATAAAGAGAAGAGGAACAGGTTATGATAGCAACAACAAACAAATACATAAATGCAAACCTGACCAGTCACTTCTTTAAGGTCAAATATGCATTTTTTTCATTCAGACATGTTGCAACAGCATCCGGGTATTTAAAATGTCAGTAAATATAGTCTGACCTGAATATGTACTCTTGTTTTGGGACGCACTGGTGCAACTTTTTTGTTTTCCTCCTGATAACGATTCCGATGTCAACTAATCTGATCCAATGCCACCTTTTCGAATTTTCTCAAATTTAGAATCTGTGCAGAGAGGCGATGTCCCTCCCCTTCCGGTGGGCCACCATGGGACCTTACTTCAGAAACACATGCGTGTAGTCAACGGCAAGAGACAAATGATTTTTCTGATCCCGTTTGAATTGTTCCAGGAATTACACGTGATGTTTGACCATATAAAAGGATCATTTTGGAAGTCAAGAAAGTCGTGGTCTGTCGTAAGACAGCTGAAGTGTAAGATTGAAAATGCGTGATTAGAAAGACTAGAAACCCAAAAGTCACATCATAACTTTCTCCCTCCAGAAACTACCGAGAGCTGCTGAAGCTACGATGCCTGTGTGTTTTCGGGATTTAGTCACATGAGCAGCAGGTCTTACTCTGTCTTTCGTTTCCCGGCTGACAAAAGGGCCAGGAGTCGCTGGATAAAAGATAAAAGATAACGTTACACCGACAGCCACGTTGGTGTTGGTGACGTATGGTGTGCGAGGCAAGAGATTCCACAAAACTAAATGCTGCTTCGCTATCTTTACTGTCTTGACTTGCCAGACATCCCATGTGTAATTCAAGGAAATTGCATTTTTATCCATAATTTGAATCGTCTGTTTGGGCATTATGAACGCAGGCTGGCCTCCGCCTTTGACCACTGCATAATAAATCAATATGTAGCTATACTTTGTGTGATGAAAGAGACCACCCGAGAGGATGAGACAGACTGTCAAAGACTGATGGGCCGATAGGCTGGCAGCTTGAGAAAGACTTGTCAAAAGCAGTGTGACTGAGAGACCACTAGATAAGCTGTGCAAGCCGGCAGTCAAAATGTGGCTGGAAAAGAGCACAGAGGCTCAATCTTCCTTGAGCACATAAAGGTTAAAAATTGCTATCTCTCAACCCAGCTCTCACCTTCAATTACCCAGCACTGCCACATTATGGCCAAACAAAATGACTACCATTAGCCATAATCACCTTACATGCAGCCTAATGCTATGCTGAACTAGTCTGGGGAAAATAATTGCCCTTCAGTAATGCTGTGGAAAAACTACTTCCTATACAAGCAGGGCTGCGGGTACAAATTATGAGCTCTCTACACAGGAGGTGACTCTGGACCATCTTCCACTTCCACTGTGCAGCAGCACAGTTGAAGTGCTTCAAGTGCAGCGCATTTTCAAAATATCCACCAAAGGACACATTCAAAAAAAAATAAAAAATAGCAAAATGTCACATCACTGAGGTCTGCTTGCAGGGTTTTTAATCTTTTACTTCGGTAAGATATGCAATGAAAAAAAATCCAGCATGCTTCTCTTGTTTATTATATACGCTGCTGAACAATTTTTTCTCTAAATCCATACTTTCACAAATCGGCCCCTGGTTCCAAGTATCCCTGAGAGGCACAATTTGGTTCTAATCTGCACAAAAATGAAAAACATAGGAATCCTTTTTTTCTGCATCTATGTAACAGATCGTGCAGCACATTAAATGTAACATCTGTATGCAGATTGTCGAAGCACAGCTCTGACACTGACGATTGCGTGTCTTTTTCGGAGTCGTCACCCAGGGCATTTGAACACCAGATGTGAAGGGAATGTACATGTGTTTAATTCATCTATGTGTCCTTTTTCGACCACGTGAACCTTTCAAGGAACCTTACCTGTTTTACCTGGAGGAACCAAGATCTAAATGTAGTCCCCGGGCTGCAGATCCTTCCCGCCAAAGTGACCCTGGCACGGGAGTACTTTCCAACTGGACGTGAACTACTAGGGTGGAGTCTGCTGTACTGGCAAGCCTCACAAATGCTAATGCGAATAGGATTTATTAAAGATACAGAAGACACATACTTATTTCTCTCTTGGTGCTGCTGCTGCTGTAACACCTAAATTTCCCCTCTGGCGGATCAATAAAGAATTATCTTATCTTCAGCACGTTTCCTCTGGTATTAATATTAGGATGTGGGACGGGAATATTTTATTGATGTTTAAACAATTTAGCCAAACAACGTAGAAAGTGGGCGGTTGAGATAGAGGGAAGACACCTGTTTCCTAATTGTTTTAGTTTGGTTAAGCACTAAAGCCAAACAAGTAAATACCGTATTTCCTCAGATAGCAGCTGGGGCCTTTATTTACCTGAACTGCAGAAGGTACCAGGCCTTTATCTGAAGCAGGCTTGTATTAGAGGCAGGCCTTTGTTTTAATTCCCTCTGTTTGATGAGTATAATTGGTCATATTTTAGTAAAAAGCCTCGTGTTGATACGCTCCCATTTTCCCTGTTACAGCTTACTGCATCACGCTGTTACTCAACACTTCCTGTGCCCGTTTCAAATTAAAAGTCTTCTTGTATTTCAGCGGACAGAAACCCTTCCCATTAATTTCTTAACAAGGCTTTTATTGTGTAACATTTGCAGGAAACGTGTTGTGGAAAACAAATGGACTTGCAAAGGTCCGTATGGCATTTGAAATGTAGCTGCTGCCATCTTGTGGTGATTGTTACTACAACATACGGATGACGTAAACACACGCCTGCAGTGGCTGAACACACTTTATATGAGTAATCCAGAACAACAGTGTTGATAATAGCGTGATTATGTTGTTATAATTAAAGCAATGGCCATATACTACATTAGTTGGCATGCATATAATATCAGTCACCGGGAGTTTATCCGGCCTTGTTTTTTCCCCAGCCTATATGGGAGGCCGGCCTGTATTTGTTCCTGTCGGCCACACCCCCAGCCATTACTGGAGACTAATGGCTTTTATCTAAGGAAATAGAGTAATCCCTTTCTACTCTGCACACCTCTTTTGCAACATCTATGCAAACATCAGTATGCTTCAGCAGTAAATTACAAAGGACAAGGTGAATTCTGTGAAGTCTTCGTCACCTGCAAACATGTTGTCTCAACCAATGCCGTCGCTTTTTAATCCACTTTTGTCCCAATTTGCCTAATCATTGTGGTTTTTAGATGCCCTTGAAAAGGCAAACAGGAATGCGCAAGGTGGATTTTAGTTTCAGATCTAGTTCCTGGGGTCCCAGCTTCCTGGGAAGCCTTTGCATGAGTCTGTGTTTGTATCAGTGTACTGCCTGTGTGTACCTAATTAGCCAGAAAAAGCTCCTGAACAATGGAAAAACATGACTTCTGTGCTAACGGCATCCAAGGGCTGTCCTTGTGCGAGCACAAAAGGCTGACGCTTGCTTTGCTTGGTGAACTGACGGAGAACAGTGTTGCGTAACCTTTTAGCATACATCAGTGTCTGGGAAATTGATTTTTGAAGGAAAACGTGTTTGCACACGAAATGCAGTGGCTTTCTACTAATCCAGTGGCTTTGTGTCACATCAATGTTAACACTGTGCTGAGTGTATGTGCATATGGATATGTGTGAGTGTGCATTTCTGTGCAAATGTGTAACTTTCTGATGTGTCCTTGCACCTGTGTGTGCTATACTATGTGTCTAAGTGTTGGTTTCTCTCTGGGTGCTTATATATGCAATATTTTGTGAGAGTGTGTGCGTGTCAGAGTATGAAATCCCATTTCCGTAGCTGAGAAAACACCTGAGCTATGGAGAAAGCTATACAGCTGGTTCAAAAGAAAACACACACAAAGTGAAACCCCGCTCAGCATTGCATACTGGATTTACCCGAGCTCCTTCGCCCTGTCTCTGATCCTTCAATCTGTATGTCTCTTTCAGCGTTGTCTTAATATCTTCCTTCTCTCTCTGCTCTCCCGCTCTCTTCAAGCTATTAAAAAACCGATCCTCACCGGCACCGTTCAGGCTCCTGGTAACATTATCCATTTTCGAAAGCCTGAAAGGTATTGAATATGTCTAAACGATCTAAATCTGAATTGAAAATGAAATGTTTTCTATCCATTTATTAAATGATGAAATTCAGCTACCCTTGGAGGCCACCTCAACGATTGAAGGATGATACGTGGGAGTGTTGAGTGTCTAGAAACAGGAATGGATGGATAAATCGATGAACTGAGTGATAGAGCAGGAGGATGGATTAACAGATAGAAATATAAGCAGAAAGATGTTTAGAACAATGGATACAAATACTTTTAATTCTGCTATTTCTTAGACTTTTACTTTGTATTATGCCACTTTTTTTTCCATCTATTTCCTATATTCCATGTATTTGCTGCGAATGCCAGAGTTTTCTTCACATTAATGATGAACGCTTCTTACTATATCTCCCGCCTTCCTAAGTTGTGGAGCGAACAGATGGTTCAACAAAACGCCAACGTCACTCTGTGAAGATATATGACAGCAAATTTGTGCCATTGCACAAATTGCTCAAGCGTCCTTTTGCATTCTGCTTCATCATGCTTTGATGTGCATCAGCAAATGGCACGGAAGCCGCTGCAGCACGTTGTGTAGATTACAGCAAACTAGCTTAAATATGTGAGGCTGGAACACTGGGGGAAAATATGGATTTAAAAACATTCATTCATTCATTATCCATACTGCTTATCCCGAAGGGTCGCAGGGGGGGGCTGGAGCCTATCCCAGCTAACATTGGGCGAGAGGCAGGAAACACCCTGGACTGGTCGCCAGT
>JAVQJF010107216.1:0-29563 GCA_036023855.1 Gadopsis marmoratus
TCTCTTACCTCTCTCGACCGCCCGCTCGCTCTCTCTCTTTCAGTCTAAATGCAAATGCTAGCTGTCCTGCCCTATAATGGATGTGGGAGCTAAGGGACAGATGATGGAGGGAAATGGGCGGGGGGGGTTAGCGCAGGCGTGCAGGTGCCTCTGTGCTGCTGAGGCCAGAGAGGGAGGGAGGGAGGGAGGGAGGGAGGAGGGAAGGGGGGGGGGGGGCACAGCAGGGCCTGCTCTGGACTTTTTATCCCCTAAACCCCCCCAATACAAACACATGCACCCAGTGTGTGCTGATGTGGGGTTGCAGTGATGTGGTGCCATGGTACACAGTGTCTGTCTGAGCAGTGACCCGCTCTCTTCATTTGCCTTGTTCGCAAAGGGAGAAGATGTGTGGTGTCTGAGCTTCTGTGGGCCAACTTCAAACCTCTCTCTGTATTGGTGTGTGTCGGTGTGTGACGGTGGAGGGTTTACCCACTACGCTTAGATGTAACGAAGCTATCATCGCCATCTGAGAAACAAACCTGGAATACATTTCACAGTGGGAGAAAAAAAAAAGCCTTCATCCAGGGTGTCATGTAAACAAAAACTCCAGGCAGAGCCAAGTGCCATGGTAAGAAGTATTCAGATCTTGACTTTGGTAAAATCGTAAAATACTCATTACAATTAAATGTTATGCTTCCCAAATATTACTTAGTAAAAGTACACAAGTATGATCAGCAAAATGCTCTTTTAAGTATCAAAAGTTCTGGTTATGAAGACAAATGCCCTCTGTATTGGTGTTTTTTACATAAATTATAGTATTGGATTATATGCATTCAGGTGAAAGTACAGGTGAACACACTTTACTGATGTTGGCTTACCTGGAGCTAATTTCATGTACTACATTATGTACTGGTTGGGTACTTTAACCTAAAACAATCTGATGATCATAAGTTTTAGATGAATCAATAAAGCAACAGTAGCAATAACTAGTACCAGCTGCAAATACATGTAGTGAAGTACAGACTTCCCCTCTGAAATACTGGTAAAGTAGAAGGATAAAGTAGCACCTAAAATTTAATACCTTAAAATCTGACTTTAGTAAATGTTCCACCACTGCTCAAGGGGATGTTTAAGACGCTTTAACACTTCAATCAGTACACCATAAATACAATGTAATAGTGTATTTAATATATTATATTAGCCCATATTTATGAATGACTTTTCATTGGTTCACATCCTCCTGATTGCCTGGAATTATATTATATTATGACACACCCTGTCCATGGATGAAGGCACATTTGTCCTCCTTAACATATTTAAAGGGCACTAGGGGGCACCAGAAACACTCCCGTTGCCCTTAAGACCTGAAATAAAGTTGATAACAAATAATCAAAAATATAATAGTTCACAATTAAGATACTCTAGACAGCTCCTTAGTTTGTACACAGCTATTGTACTTCTGTGATTTGAAAATTCTTCTTTAGGCTGGAGGTTAACAGAAGCAAGTAACACACTCACACCTGGGTGTTTCCCAGTAAACACACAAGTACCAGTGGTACAAAGGTAAGTGATGTTCACACTGTGGCCATCACCCACACAATGAACACCAGTGGGGAGGAAAGTATTCAAATCTGTTACTTAAGTAAATATAGAAATAGCACCATATAAACATTCTTTCACATAAAAAAGTCCTGCATTCCAAATTAAAAAATACTCATCGTGCATTAATATATCTAATAAAAATAATATAACATTGTAATATATAACACTGAACGTGGCACAACTCAACAGTACTTTTACTTAAATGCATAACTTGTTTGTAAAAGATTATTTTTCCTTGTGTAAATTATCTGAATACTTATTCTATCAATATATTAAAAAAATACTTTCATTTTGTTTTTGTCTAGGCCGTTATCTTTCTTGTGAAATGGCAGATGTTTATTACAAGTGACTATCAGAAATTACTCCTCCTGACTATTTCACATATTTATTCATAGATTTTGATAGACTGTCTCACACACCTGCATGAGAAGGATCAAACAAAGACCCCAAAAAAACTTTCATTTGAACATTTTATTGGAAGTTGGAATTCCCATAATAATTGAGTAAATTAACACAAGAAATAGCATCTCACAATAAATAACAATATATCTTTTCATTTGTAGCTTTTAACATAAAACAACATGTAGGACCTTGTACACAAGCATCTACAAACAGAAGTGCATTAATTGTTTGGGGTAATGCTGTAATTTGAACTGCTGTGGGGCTCAGCATCACAGTGACCTTGTTTGACACCTGTTCAGTTTTCCCATAGCAGTATAGACATATTTGTTTTGAGGCAGATAACACATTGTCAAAATTGCACCGTTTCCAAATAGAAGGGAATAAAGCTTAGTGTTAGCTTAGTAAATTACACTTCTGAGAACACTTTCTTCCGATTGTCCTTAAATACCGAAACAAATGCTGCGAAGGCAATTCCTGACCAAACAGATTGGGAGCTAGTGAAGCAGGCATTTCTAAGTTTGCTAATTACCCTATTATTCTTATTCTGAGATACCTGCTCTCTACCAACAGTTGTTCACTTAGCATTTGTATAAGACCTCGTGTGGGGAAGCAATCAGAGCAGCAGACCCTTGATGCTATACTTCAATGTATTACCATGTAGGACAGCGGTCCCCAACCTTTTTTAAATGCGCTGAATTAGTGGGAGCCCTGAGGTTGTGTCTCTGCAACAAGCCGGTCAAATCTAGGGGTAATGGGAGACAATGACACCCGAAGTGTGTTCCTTATGTCCAGTCTACTCCGTAATTTTGTTTTGGTCACTGTCACTTGACGTGTCAAGAGGCACAGACGCACAGACGGATGTATCCAGTATTTTTTTCAAAATAAAACATCTTTCAGACTCTGATAATCAATAAAATATTTTTTAATTTCATTCTCTGCTGCCCGGTACCAAATGACCCACGGACCGGTGGTTGGGGACCACTGAGTTAGAGGGTTTAATGTCAAAGTATTTTAATGAGAGAAGTAGGTGACAGTGACTAGTATGTGGAACGTGAAGTGGAGGTACAAAGCATCGGGATGGAAAGAGAGAAAGCATAAAGCTATAATGAAAAAAACAAGAACGCATGTTATGTTTATATAACACACCCTGTAGATACCTAAAAGGCAACATGGGAGAAAGTTGTCGATTTTACATTAGCTACATAAACGCCCTGGCGTAGTGACATTAATGTCCTGTTGGGGGCAGCAGTGTGGGTGTACGTCCGCCGATTATGCCACACAACAAACGAAGAAGAGAAATGGACCAATAGCGGAGCTGACATTTGAGTTTTGAATGAAATGCGGTAGATGGCAACTCAGTGCTAAGTTTGTTTATCCAATTGTCATCACTTTGGCATCTCATTGCTTTAAAATTGGCTGGTAACACTTGTAAGGTAATGTCCTTTTACATTATTTCACTGGTTCTTCTCATGCAGGCCACGGTTTGGTTAGTTTAAGTGGTCTGTAAACTACCTGGACTTAACGTAACTTACGTTAGCTAACGACTTCACTTTCATAAACTAGGAGTTTGCTAGCCTACGCCCCTGCTAAATTATTCTCACCAACACAATTTGTGTGATAGTTTAGTGTTACGTCATACGTCCAAGTTAGATTTAGCTATTAGCGCGTTTGAATTCGCCAATAAGCCGAACGGTACTTTGGTCAACTCGATACGTAACGTCACGTTAGTCGCTTCATAGCTGACGTGATTTTTCTCGAGATACTAGTTTAACGTTTATGTTGGTGTCAGTTTGAGCGACTATTATTAAATACACGTTTAACAGGAAATTATTTTTTGTTTTCATTTGTAGGTGTACACGTAGATTCCCAGCACTCCTGAGTAATGTCCTCCAGGACGTCAAGTTCCAGTGGAGAAGGCTTGGTAAGACCTTTGCGCTCTGCTATGCACCGTGTGTGTTGTTAAATTATGATTGAAGAAGATAATAATATAAAGTCTGCCCTCTGTTGATGTTAGCCTTCAAGCAGACGTGGGGAGCGTACCCCTCTGAGACGTCTGGAGAATGAAATGCTACATCTGTCAACTCCATCAAGGTTCAAATCAAAATCACTGTTCAATGCTGGTGCTGTGGAAACGACAAAGGTGGGTTCATACTAATATTTGGAAATGCTGTTTTGATGGTGGCTTTTTCTTATCCTCCATTCCTTTTAATCAACAGGGTGACACTACTCTCTGTGACCCAGAGCCCCACTTGCAGTCTCCTCCAGTGATGCAAACCAATGCTGCCACCGTTGGTATGACAATTTCTGAGGCAGCTTGTGGACTCGGAGATGTAACATTTAAATCCATCATCTGTCCCGGTGGGGAGGTTGAGATTACAGGCTCTTCCTTGTGTACAGACGAGAGTATTATATTGCCCAAGGATCAGGCTATGAAAAACACTTGTGACATAGAAGATTCAGTAATCAATCACAGTATGATAGTTCAGTCATGCAGTGACCACATGGAACACCCCTATTACAATCCTGAGACGAAAGATGCTTCCTTGGCTGACATCGACACCGCATGTCTCTGTGATATTTCAAACATTACTCTGGTTTCTGGAGACTTGGATGATAAACGCAACACACAGGATTTCAGAGTTCTTCAGAATGACTGCTGTGGAAAGAAAGATGTCACTTGGAAATCCTTTGTCTGTGATGGCGGTGAGGTGGACGTTTGTGACGTCACCAGACTGCAAGATGAGACCATTCCTGTGCCTAAGGTGCAGCTTAACGAACCTTCACAAGACTGCGGTTTAAATTCAACAAACCTCTCTGACAGTGTCCAAGTATGCCAAGTGGAACATGCAGATCATGCCTACTGTAGCAGTGAAAGTGGTGTTTGTGTCATCACCTCCTCTGAAACCACAAGGGGTTCTGAAAACCCTGCTATTGGACTGAGGGATGTAACTTTCACAACATTTGACTGCATTGGTGAAGAGATTGAAATTCCAGATGGCACCAAACTTGCAGATGAGGCTGTTCCTGTACAAGCTGACCAAACTGGCACATGCAGTGAGTCATACAATTGTAGTATAGATCCAAGCATGTTCCATAGTGACCAAGATGTGCAGAATGGTGACGTTCATTTAGATCACCCATGCTGTAATGTTGAGGATAATCCATCAACCCGAAGTGTCAACCTCTTCGTTACCCAGGAACCATTGCCATTCAGCTTTGATGCGGTGGATGAGGTTAAACAGATTAGCTTGGTGGTACCTGATAGTGAGACTGGCAGACGAGAGGGTATTACATTCAGCTCTTTCATCAATGCCAGAAGTGAGGTTGAAAAATCAGACGTCACCCGATTGTTTCAGAAGACTTCCCCGCTGCCTGACGACCAGGCTGTGACCTACCAGCCCGTAGACGACACCAGCGTACCTACTTCTGTTACTCTGGATCACATTCATGACAACTATGAACAACCCAACAGCCACGTGGAAAAAACTAAAGTTGTTGTAGATACTGACCCACCAGCTATCAGTACATCTTCACTGCCTAACATATCTGTAAAGTCAGTGGATAATAAATCTGTTAACTGTCAAATGCAAGAATCATCAAAAAAGGACTCGACACATCCAGAGGACAGTGCTTTGCGTTCTTTGTTTCACAGAACTGAGTCGTCTGACATCAGCCATATTTTGGCTTCTGCGGAGACTCCTACACCTGTGGAAGTGCATCTAGAACATGTCTCCTGCAGTGGATCCTGTGAATCCAGTGAGGCAAAAGTTTGTAACGCTGCAGAACACCTCCCTGATTATTTGAAAGTGCTGTCAGAGTGTCCCTCTGTAGCATCAGCTTTGCAGTTTGGAAACCTCAGTCCTGTTGTTAGGAGAGACTCTGTGTTTGTTTTAAAGAATCATGAGGATCTTGCTGTGGATCAATTTTTGACTGAAAATTCTGCTCTTAAGAGTGAAAAGAGCTCGGTCGCTCCTGTTAACGGCGACCCCCCTGGGTTTTGGGCAGAGCACTTGGAGAGCCCCATGCCACGTCCTTTGTTTAACTCTACAGCTCTAGGTTGCAAGCCCCAGCCAGGGGCGGTCACTGAGCCAGTTGAGGATGCAGGTGTGAAGCCTTGTGCAGTGCCTCAGTCTGAAGTGAGGAAGCCGGTTCTGGGGATTCCTTTGATTCCAGATGGTCCCCTTCAGCAGCAGCTTCGGCAGATGGCAGAGTTCCTTTTCTTGGCATCAGGAAAGATGAATCCTGCTGCTGTCTCAACTCCCAGTTTGCCTCCTGCTGCCGTCACAGTCCCATCGGCACGAGCTACTCCTGCAGAGTCCCACAGTGTCGGTGTGGGCACCACTCATATACAATTTGCAGACCACAGCGTCAATACATCTGGTCAGTTTGAGAGAGAGAGGAATTTCTCTGTGGTTGATTCCAGCACTCTGACTGACCCTCTGCTGTGGAAGTAAGTGGTGCCTCTGCATTAGTTATTGGTTATGATTATGAAATGGCTAATTCAGCTTCCTGTGTTCTCTCTGTGCCTCTCACTGTTTCCTTCTGTTGATGTGCTCCCAGTGTACCTCCAGGCAGCCTGGAGTGTCTCCCCAGACAAGAGCTGGAGCAGAGGTTAACTTGCAGCATGATCATGGTGGAGGCTCTGGTGCAGCAGCTGACCTCAGCCAGGACACATGGATGTCCTCCTGCAGGCCCTGCACCTTCAGACCTCAGGGAGAAACTAGTGCAGACAGACCACACTGAACTCAGTCAGGTAAAGACACATTTAGACATCTTAAAGGGGCTGACAGAGGGAGATGTGAAACATTTAGAGTTTGCACTTGTCTAGATTTAATTATTTCACTTTGACAACGTCTTAAGTTTCTTTTAGCTCAGTACATTGTTTATTTATTTTTTTTTTTTTGATGCCACAATTTCTGTTTTTAATGGGTTATCTGTTTTGTATTTTATACAGACCACAATGCACAGAGACCTATACTTGGAGGCTCTGAACAGGATTGGTGAGTTGGAGCTGAACCGAAGTTCTTTACAGAACCTCATCCAGTGTATGCAGGACATGAGGCTCACCATGGTAAGACACAAATGATCACACGCATGTTCTATGTTGCAGAATTGTTTAAATTTGATCGATAAAAGGCTTGAGTGCGTCACTGTGTTCAAGGAAGTCTTACACACATACACATAGTTTTAAATGATATATTTTTTAATGATTTTACATTATTGTATGTGGGGAAAAAACGCATTGACACACCTGATTTTTATTTATTTATTTTTATAACCATGAAGTGTGTTGTTTTTTTCCCAACAGACCTCTTTGAGTTGTGACACGGACTCTGCTCTCTCTCACATGAAGCAAATGGGAGATGTTGTCAGAGAGGACCATCAAAGCCTTGTTTCACATGTATGTAAACATGTCTTGGAAATCTTTGCAATCTGACATTATTTGTATGCTTTTGTGTAATTATCCAGTGGCAATTAATTAGTCACTGTGTATTTTTCCTGTGTTGTTTAGTACTGTCAGATGACGTCTGTGTTTGAGAGAACGAAGGAGACACAGACAGTAATGATGCAGAAGGTCAAAGAGACTTTCCACCAAAGAGATGATTTGAAGGTACAGATGGAGGAGGCCTTCACAGCCAAGGAGGCGGTAAGCACTGTGACACATCTCTTAATTGTTAATATGACCTTATTAGTTCAGTGTGGGTTTTGTTTCTAGCTCCATGACTATTCCAATGTTTAAGTGGCTTTACTGCAGGTTGCAACACAAAATAATATTTTATATCGATGAAGCCAGTCTTTTTTTTTTTTTTTTTAAACCAGGGCATGCTTTTGTTGTGAAAAGATAAAATATTTAAGTAATTCCTGTGCTGATATTGGGTGAAGAGCAAACTGGGGCATTTAAACAAATACTGTATAATGAAAAGAGGAAAGAAAATCACAGGCCTCTTAATGCTCAACATTTCATGTAGCAGGAGTGGCACTTTTCCATTTCTGGTGGGCATGAGTGCAATTGCAGAAATTAATATGGAGAATATTCAGACTGCCTTACAAAGTACATGTTTATTGCCAGTTATATGCTTTTTGGTTTTCGTAGCATTCTTAACTCCAGGAGCATTAAGTGTGTGTCTGTTTTCAGGCCTTCAGTGTGATGGAACAGCTGAGGAAACACTGTGCCACAGAAGTCTCTGAGCTGGAGAGGATTGTGGGGTCTCAGCAAGAACTGTTAGCTGCCCTGCATCAGACTTACCCAGAACAGGTACAGAGAACAGGCCAACACAAAACGGCTCTATTTTAACCTCTTCAGCATAACGTCCATCAGAATGTGTTTTTAATTTCTCTTTTTAAATTTTTTTTTTAATCAACTAATGCAGGTTGCATTAAACCAGGCCTGCAGTGAAATGCTTAATTCTGCTTCTGATGTTTTGTCCACAACCCTGAAGGAACAGTCCAGTTTGATGAAAAAGGTATGCTCAATATATCTCTTATACAGTATGTATGCAATTCCCAAAAGTCACATTCTGCTGCACGCTACTAAAGATGAGATGGGCAGAAAGGACCAAAATCTGATATGACAAAGTGCTATCAACAAATCAACAAGTGTTTTTTCTTTTAAACCATTTTGTTTAAATTGTGTTTTGATCGCTGACATTTGCTCACAATTTAATAACAACGCAGTAGTATCTTCATGTCATTTTGAATGGTGATGGCATTTACACCTTTTGTTTTAAGTGCTGTAGTGCTGCTCAAAGTACTGATGCTTTTGTGCGTTCATCGTTTCACAGCTCTTCACAGTCAGAGGCCTTCTGCAGAAAACCGCTCCCGTGCTTCTGAAGCTGAATGAGAAGGCGGATGCTGCTTTGAGAGAGCGGGACGAGCATATCGCTGCAAGAAACCAAGCTGTCGAAGAGAGAGAGCAGGTCTGGTGTCTGTTATTTAACTGGGACACGTATTGTCCCGTAACACTTTTCTTCTTGTCTTCTAAGAATGATGATGGCTGCAATATTTAAATTTGATTTTAAATTAACTTGTTCCTCAACAGATCGAAGAAGAATGGAACCAAGCTAATTTGAATCTCCAAACTGCCAGAAAGCAGATTAGTGATTTAAATCTGCAGGTGACAATTCTGACCTCAGGTAAAAACTGAAATAAATATATTTTAACTTGTTTTGGTCATTTCATTCCTTCTGTTTTCAAACATTTGTATAAACAGTCAATATTGTCTTTCTACATCAGTCTATAAGTTTGCTAGCATTTCTTTTCATTACGCTTCAGAGATGGGTGTGCTGCGTCAGAAGCTAACGGAAAGAGAGGAAGAGAAGGGCCAGCTGGAGAGGAAGGTGACGGAGCTGTCTGCCACCGTTTCTTCCACTTTGGCCTCGTACACCTTCCTGGAGCAGGCCCTTGCTTCTGAGAGTACTAAGTATGACCCCCCCCCGCCCCCACAACAACACTAATATTGCATGGTTGATGTGCTCAGGAATATTAAAGGAAACATACTGTACTACTGAATCTGTTTTTTCCCCCCCCACTGAAATGCAGCATGCAGGTGCTAAAATCTGTGTGCTTGTTTCAGGTTGCAGCAGTCATGGAAGGACATCCAGCTAACCAAGGACAGAGCAAACGAGTAAGTGGTGACAAAATTTCTGTCTAGTCATGAGGGGGCTGATATTTTAATCAAATAATCAAATAATAAATGCATATAGAAGATGTAGTGTTTATCTTTAATACAGATGGACTTCTTTATGTCCCTAATTAACTTTACTTTTTTTAAAAAAATGCATTCATGATGTATCAGAATGATGTGCTTTGATAGCCACACTTCTTTCTGTTTTCATATACCGTGTTTGGTTAGTAGTAGTCCCTCTTTCTGCCGCTGACAAGTTGCCCTCACAGTTGTCCATATGCACTATACAAAAACCCCCCACAAGTATTCTTTTAAGATTTCAAATTACTGGAGTTTTGAGTGGAAAAACGGGACCAACTGGCAACCGTGTTCTGTGAGAGCAAAGCAAACTCCCTGCCACGCATCTTCAAATGTGACCAAAAATACTGCAACTAATGCAGCTGCCTGTGTCTTGTCTGTGCCTGTGCCCAGGTTGGAGATGTCACTGGGTCAGTCGGAGCAGCGCGTGTGTGAGCTCAGTCAGGCTCTGGCTCAAAGCGAGGCGCAGCTCAGTCAGCTGCAGGCCCTCTCGCACTCCCAGAACATGCAGATCCAGCAGCTCCAGGATGTCTGCACACAACTCCGTGGTGTCCAGGAGATGAATGAGGTTAGCATTTAGACTGCTGCGTATGCCTTACAATTGCAGTACTTTATTTAGATTGGACCGTTGTGTGATTTAGACCCTCTATTGCCTGAGACTAAAGCAAGATTCTTGCAAAGAGTGACCTGCCTTATTTTTAACATAACAATATTTATTTAAGTGTATTTTACCCAGTCTACTTGTACATTTGTGATATAAGACATGAAGCTGAGTTTCTTTGCCCACAGGATCGGAATCAAGCTTTTGTTTAAAGCATTTTAGTAAGATTTTGAATCTTTTTTGTCTTGATTGTTAATTATTTTCTGCTCAAAAACTAAAAAAACTAAATCAAGACGGGAGAGCAAATTTGCTGCAGTGGAGCTCCGTAAGCTGTGCTGATGACAGTGAGTCACTTGTTGGATTTCTGGTTTAATTTCCGGTTGTCTGTCTGTGTGTCAGTTCTTACAGATGGAGAATGAGTTGGCGAGGGAGCAGGTGGCTGAAAGTGAGACTATGCTGAGGGTCAACCTGCAGGGGCTCCGGGAGCGGAACATTCAGTTTGAGGACCTAAAAGGAGAACTTGGTCAACTTCAGTAAGTTCATGTTAATGACACCCATGTAAAATATGTGTATGCACTTTCTACATAAAGCTGGAAATGGACGAATGTGCTGTTATTATATCTGTATTCTAGTGAGAAATGTTTATCTTTAGATTTTTTTTCGTCTGTCGGCTTGACACCACTCCTGTTTGACTTCATTACTCCAGCATTTTGTCATCATCCACTGTTTAGGGTTATATCAAACTTGTTTTTGTTTTTTTTGCTTTGCCTACCAACTTTTTTGCAGAATTGAATATACTTTTATAAATGGCCTTTTATCACATGTTAAACCGAATTTTAATAAACCAAAATAGTTGTTCATTTCATGTGAATGAAAGACGGTATCATTAAATATGAACCAAAAGGAAGTCATTTGCTTTACAGTATATTTGTATACTGTAAAGTATAAGATTAAAAGAAATTCTTCGTGATTCTGTGCATTCAGCTATTTTAAACATCAACAAATCTGGTTCTAATTCTACAAAAGATATCTATTTTAAAGTTCTTTTATTATTTTGTCTGTATAGTAAATGATAACCTAACCGTGTGTGATGCAGGTTTGAGAGCAGGAGTTTGCAGGAGGAGCTGGAAACCACAAGGTCCAGAGCCAGTGCAGCCCAGCTGGAGCTGGGAGAGAAACTGGGACAGGCAGTCACTGAAATTACTTTGCTTCATCACACACTGCGAGGGCTGACCAATGACGTACAGGCAGCTCTCAACAACCAGGTAACACATGAGAGAGAGAGAGAGATGCGTCAGTTCTCCGTACGTGTGATTTCAATCTTCATCATGATTACCAAAACATGAACATTAGAAAAAACATATTTCTTCATGGAGGCTTATGTCTTACTTTTCAGAAATCGGAGCCGCAGAAGGATGAAGAGCCTCAACCAGTCCACAACATGGAGCGTTGTCTCTCCTCCACCTCCTTTGTCGACAGCATCATAGTTGCTTTAACTGCTGAGAAGGAGGAAGATGTCAAAGCGGAGACACCTTTTGGACCAGGTACTGTAGCTCACCCTGCATGTGCCTTGAATTGATACTTTATCCAAAATGTAAAAGCTGTTTGGCTGTTGTTCAGGTCCTTGAAAGGCTGGTTCGGTTCTTTTAAGAAACAAGAATGTAACTCTTCACAGATTTTGTTTGCTTATAAAAGCAGCCAATTTGGCTTCTGTTTTTTTTCTTTTAAAACCTTGAACCCAATTAGAAAATTTCAGACTGACACAGTGATTCTGTGATAATCATTGCGTTTTCTTTGATACTCTATTATGCTTGTTATTGCTCTAATATCTGCTATATTATCTGCATTTTCTTAATTTTCTGCCTATCCTGGTAAAATATATGACTTAAATTGCCAAATATATTTTGAATGAACACTTCTAAGATTAATTTTGAAGTAATTAATTGATTTGCTTTAGTTACAGGGACCATAACTGAATGAAATTCACACCTCAAACTCAGTTCAGAGACGTGTAAATGCCATGGATTGACTTTGGGCAGTCGGAAATCTAAGTTGTAGTTCACTGTCTCTTCAGTCCCTTCAGATGTGCCTGAGCCACAGGATGAAACTTTGTTCAGTGAGACGAGTGCCTTCACCCGCATTGAAGCCGTCACCCCTAAAAAGAATTGGAGCGCAGGAGAGTTTGACCCCGCAGAGGACGAGCAGAACAACGTCCCAGAGTTGTTCGCCGACCTGGGCAGCACCGTCGCAGAGCTCATCAGCACTCTGGAGTTGCTGCGACAGCATAGAGACGCTCAGCTGGAGGAGCTGCACGACACCATGTGAGTGATTCAAAATGTGTTCATGGTGATGAATGCCATTTAATCGCTTGCTTGTATGCTTCTGAGAGGAATGAATGATTAGAGTTGCTAAGTTTTCTTTCATATTTGACAAATGTGTTTCATGTTTAGAAAAGAACATGATTCACTCATGCTTAATGTAAATTTAAAGTGGTGTATGTGTAGTCCCTCTGGTTTAACATGATCTATTGTGTTGTTCCAGCCGTGGCCTGCAGGGGGAGCAGCAGGCTGCAACCAGCAGACACGAGGCTGAGGTGCTCCAGCTTAAGCATCAACTTAGTCATCTGACCAGCCTGATTGAGAGTGGCAATCATGCCCTGCAGCAGAAAGCTCAGGTAAGAACTACTGTACATGTCCTCAGCGTTGACTTCATCTACCTAACAAAATTCAAAATCGGTACAGAAGCGCACCGACTGATGGCAGTTGTCTTGTTGAGCCGTGATAAGCACCCAAGCGTTTCCAAAAAAACTGTTTCTCATTACACAGGATGACAAAACTCTGACAAAGTTGACTTCAGAAATACAAAAGACCCAGGAAATTATGAACGCATACAAGACTGACCGTAATGTAAGGCACAAAATCACATTTAAATTTTAAAAAACACTCAGAATACAGTTAGCTCCATGTACGTTTTTTAATTTGTCAATTTTTCACAGGAATTGCGGAAGGAGGTGGTTGAGCTTCGTTGTTCTCTCCAGCAGTCGAAGGTGGAATCTCAATTCCTGCGGGGAGAGTTGAGAAAAGCTGGCGGCCGATCGGCTAACCCAGCACATTACATGGAAGAGAAGATCCAGTTATTGAAAGAGGTATGTTGTCAGTTACGATATGTGAATTGCCAGATACTGTATATTTATTATAATACTTTTTAGGATATTATTGAGCAAACACATCAAGTTTAATGCTCATTTGCTCTTACACCGGCCTCTGATTTATTTATTTTTCTGTAGGTGGAGAGACTGAAGTTGAGTCTTCAGGAGGTGGAGCAGGCCAGAGTTAAACTCCTTGATAGAGCAAAAAGACATGTAAGTATTGGATATATATAATGAAGTAGTTATTATTATTTAGTCATTACAAGGTATCCGTGGGATGTTAAAGTATTAAAAGGTATTAAAACGTCTTAATCAGCATTTTACCAGGTATAATTTTTTGGAACATAGATTCAGACACAGTCTATGATTTACTATGATTTATGGCCAATGTTGTATTTCTTAAGCCAAATAGAAATGTTTGTTAATGAAAATGTTCTGTTGATGTGAGTGAGAGAGTGTGAGTATGTGACTATTATTACTTTTAATAAACCTTGCCTTTGGGTTAGTCACTACTTTATTCTCTTTTGTTCTGAATTAGGTCAAACTAAGGCTGTTTTGCAATCTCAAAATAAATGTACTGGTTTGGTACTGTAAATGTAAGGTGTGTTGCTAATAACCAGTTGCACCTTCAAATATATTAAAATATGTTGAAACGGTCTTTAAAAGGTCTGGAATTTAACTTCAGGATTCTTGAATATACCCTGAATTACTGCCTACATACCTGCGTATTTGTTTATCTTCTTGCAGTATATTATCTTTATCCATAATAAAAGAGCTAACAAAGTGTATAAACGAGGATGTAATCCAATATCTTCATGATGTCTCTCGCAGCAAATCATCCACCAGACCAACAAGGAGAAATGTGAGAATGAGCTTCAGGTGTTAAACAACATGATCAATAAAGTCAGAGAGGTGAGAAATGCTTTTCATATCGTCGTCGTGCCTTCTTTCATCGTTTAATATCCTGTAACTACTGTGTACATGGATTTTTGAGCTAATGAATGTTTTCTGTTTCTCCACACAGACGCTGTTGTCTTTGCCAGAGGTCGTGAAGAATTGTGATCCGCTCCTACACCTTGTTGAATACATTGGCTGACATGTTTGTTATTGTAACCTGTGTACCTTGTTGTTATGTCTTAGCTTGTGCTGGTTGTTAACTGTTGATAATTTTAGTATGACTGAAATAAATACAAATATTACTGAGCAACCCCAGTGAATCAATGTGTAGGAAAATTATGTTGAAACTTGAAATGTTGCTATGACATTCTGTCCAGCTACAGATGTCATACGTAGGTGTTCTTCACCTGGTGGCAATGTGATTTTATTTATTTATTTTTTTTGTGCATTTGTAGGCCAAAGCAATTGATGAGTTTAATATATTGGTCCAGCAGTTCAAGCCATCAGATGGTGGTCTGTTAACAGGAAAATGTGGTAGAACCTTTTCCGCAGACAGAGTGAGCAGGACCCAGTAGGTCGGCACAGACAGACCTGGCTGCCCAGAGAGGAGAGGTTGTGTTCTTTGCTGTGACCAGGGAACAATACAGACAGTGCTGCACTTCTTAACTCACCGCAACCAATATCAAAGTCTTCCGAGACCAATATTTTGTATATGATATTCCCAGAGTTCCTCTAAGTGACTCAGACTACATGTAGCAGCCTGCTATGAGCTCCACAGCTCTGAAACCCCTGCCCCACGTGGATAATAATTGTTTATTAATTAATAATTAATCTGTTGTATGTTTATATCTTCTTAGTCTTGCCCACCTTCCATAGCCACACACCCTTCAGATTTTCACATTTTGGTTTTTGGACATGACAGGCAATATGCAAAATACACAGCTTCACTCAAAAGATGTGTCCTGTTCACCTGCTGAGTGTAAAAAGTAACTTTTTTTCAGAATTGAAATATATACTGTATACCTTCCTGTACCATTGAATTTAACCTCCAAATGTATGCAGCAATATACTGTTATTTTTGTAAATGTCGATCAGGTATGCACTGTAGGCTACACTAGTGGCTGTTTAAATCTCCGCACCCCTCATTTTAGATATTGCTAGTCTAATTTTATAATATTAAATAAGTGCACTGTGTCGAAAAAGAATACCCACAAAAATCATAGACATAACCCAAATAACTACTTCTATTATTTCTACAATTAGACCGTAACACAACCTTCTGTTTATCAAAGAAATCTTTGTTGCGTAACAGCACTTTCACGTTTATCATCAGTGCAGGACAATAATTACACCATTGTCCTATTGAAATAATTATAATTTAACACTTGCTAATTACTGTTATCCTCCATTTAATTCACATAGATTTTGAGATACAACGGCACTCAAAATAAACCAGGACCTTTTCAACCACCGTAAGGAAGCTGTTGGAAAAAACACTTCATATCTGTCAGCAAAGCTTCTTTTCTGACAGAAAAATCAAGTGTTTTCACTATAATGAAGCTTATCCTTACGAGTTCCATCTTGTCAGATATGCAGACTTTGTGTAAAAGACCTTTCTGGTGTTGAGATAAAGGACTTGCATTACTTAACTTTATAGCCTGAAATATCGAGTTACAAGTCAATTCATTTTCTTGATTAGTGGTTCTGTGTGGCAGATTAACTGTGTCTATCTGTCTAAGTGCTGTGTTGATGTCTGGACGTGATAACAGAGGCTGGTCATGGTGACTGGTAATACTGTGGCTCCAGACAACACTTGAAACCAGCTGAGCTGAAACAGCGAAGAAAGCGACGCAAGCACAAAAGAAAATGTTTTCTCTTGGTGACATATGTCTCGATCTGTTTGTCCTGGTTAAATTGTAATATATTGTAGTTGAATTATGACAATTACAACTGATACAAATTCAATATGTGACTAACTGATGTCACCTGACTGTAAACCAAAATTCCCCCCATTGACATTTTAAAATCAAATAATAAATAAATTCTGCTGTGATATTTTGGCACAATTGCTGACACTGTAACAGCAACAAAACATCAATAATTTAAGTATTTTATTCTTGAAAAACAAAAGTCCTATATAATTCCGTTTATTTCCAAAAAGGCAACCTAATATGCATTTTCATTTGGCAACAAAATACATGCAAATGTTCTAAAGCTGATGTTCTTCATACAAGCCACTTATCACAATGCCTATGTCCATGAAGCACAATAATTTATACTAACATTTCAAAGTCTCTCACAAACTCACCAGTAATGTAAATATTAAACTTACACATTCAATTCATGACAAAAAAAAAGAAAGCTTGCAACCACACACAACATTAATTTCATTTTACACTCTCACATGCTGTGAAGAGGCCTTGCCATTTAAACCCCAATTTATGGTATGTATCTAAAAGTTAATTACCATCAATATGACAAATGGGTTGTAGGATTAATGTGGCAAATCACAGTTGTGTCAGCAGAGGTGTTAGTCCGTTCACTTTTGTCCTTAACAAATCTCACAAACAAAGAAAAACACTCGTGTTTTTGCACAGAAATGTCTGGCTCACTTGGTGTCATCTCAAGTCTCTGATGTTTGCTTGGATCTAGAGTGTCAGTAGCTCAGATGGCAGACACAAACCTGTCCATATTCCCTGGGTACGTGGGGTGTCTCAGGTAACCCCCATTGTTGGTGATAGGACCTGCAGCACCGTTATACTGAGTGAAAGAGCCGAGCTGCACTGGGGAGATCCTGCCGTAATGGTCCATGGACTCTGCTGAGGAATGGAGGCGTCCTGTGGCTGCATACCCCTGGTTTTGGCCCTGTCCATACGAGCCCTGGTGTGTGTGGTGGTGTGGGTGGCCGTTTGGCCCAGTGTAGGTGAACCCGGCATGAGTAGAGGAGCGGGAAGATAGGGCACCTCCGCATGGTTGGCTCTGGAAAGTCGGGGCTCCCAGGCTACAGGGACTGGATCCATTTGGAAGTCCCTCCGGACTGAAGCTCCGGCTGGGCTGCTGCATCACTTCTGGCCCTTGACCTCCCAGCATGCTGGCTGGAGTCGGGTGTCCTATGAGGTTATTGATGCTGAACATGCGGGTCTGACCAGGTCCAAAGCCAGGAGGAGATGAAGAGGGGTAATAGGGAGAGGGCAGCTGCTGCCCATAGGTTGGACTGACTGTCATGTTGGGGTAGACCGAGTTGGCATATGCGGCTGATCTGGCAATCTGGACAGGAGAGAAAACTGGTGTATCATGGAGATATGAGGTGTAAGTGCTGAAGTCACAGCGCTTAAACCTCTTCCTGCGCCTCAGGAAGCTGCCGCTCTCAAACATATCCTCTGCATTTGGGTCTAAAGCCCAGTAGTTGCCCTTCCCTGGCCGCCCAGGCTCTCGAGGGATCTTGATAAAGCAATCATTGAGAGTCAAATTATGCCGGATTGAGTTCTGCCATTTCTTTGAATTGTCCCTGTAGAAGGGGAAGCGCTCTGTGATGAATTTGTAGATGCCCCCCAAAGTCAGCTTGCGGTCAGGGGAGTTGGCTATGGCCATGGAAATCAGTGCGATGTAGCTGTAAGGGGGTTTCCCTCGCTGGAGAGGTCTCTTTCTTCTCCGACCTTTAGGCTGCTCCTCTGTCTGTGGTGAAGGTTTGGAGGCAGACATGGTGGTGTCTGCTTGAGAGTCTTTCTCCACTTTGACCACTGGCATTGTCATGGACAGTTCAAAAATGCCCCTTAAAAGTCTTTATAAAGTGAACTTACTGCAAATGCTGCACAGTATGAGTACTTCCACACTTAAGAAGTTCCCTCTGTCTTATGAAACAGATTAAATCCTGCACAGTGGAAATCAAAACAAGAGATCTTCCCGGCACACAATCCTGCTAGATAGATCACATTTGTTTCTAACAACTCACTGTCTTTTGAGTCCAAATTAAGCAGTTCTTCAAATGCAGTTGAAGTAATCTTCTTTTCCAAGAGATCCTGTTTCATTAAATGAAGCTTATTCCCACAGTTTGTTGTCAGGTTATATCAAAGAGTTAAAATGTGAGCGCGCCATGCATGGTGTTTAAGGTGTGTGTCCGAATGAGTCACTCGTTACCTGGAGAGCGTATTACCTCCTCAGAGCACCTGAGGGGCCACACCCCCTCAAGCATCACATGCTCTTAACATACCTCAGCTTTATAAGGGTCTATTGTTCATGTTCGACAAAGTCTGTTTACTTTGTCGTGGAAATTTCTATTTCAAACTTTTGACATATTTTAATTGTAGCTGTAATAGATGGAAAAAATGGCAAAATATATCTACTTTGCTGATTAGATTTTTAAACTGTTCAATCAAAGAAATAGACTCATAATTTTCACCTTCTATGTATTTACTTGCAAATATAAGATTTATTCTATTCAGGACCCTTTTTAATTTCATACACCAGAACTGTCAAAACAAACATTGTTTCCTCTTAATATTCAAATTCCCTTCCAAAGCCGACCTCAGTTTATTTTAAAAAGTCCAAAATGGTTCATGTTGTTTTGACGTTTAACACTAAAAGATCTCTTTAGTGGTAACTTAACCTATGTGTTGTTTTTCTACTTGCTTCCTTGTTTGTTTTGTGCCAGTGGTTGGACAAGCCAGCTGTGTTAAGAGATGTAAATGTTTTCCAGACAAAGGCCATCCTGTGATTTCAGCATGCAAAATATAGGCTATCATCATAATCCCTGGACACAACCCCAGCGACAGGAATAACCAACTCCCAATATGAAATTGTTTTTTCTTATGAACGTCTTCAAAGATTTGGTTGTGGTCTAAAGTCATTGTCATATAAGCATTTTTTAAAAATGTATTACATTCTATATTAGTCTTTTTTTGTGTGCAGAAATTGCTACAAACACGTGATTGTAAATGGCTGAGCCCATTCTTGGATAGTCTAATCTTTCAGCTCTGCTGTTAAGATGACTTTAAGCACTATTAAATGTCACCGGCACCAGTGACGGAGACAATGCTGACTCTCTGAGCAGCTCTGGTGGTATGAAGTCCGGGGACTCCACTGAGCTAGGGTTCACCACCTTAATCACTTAAACAAACAGAGAGGAAAACACAGCAGCACACTCCCACCGCTCAACACCCGGCTGGGTTAACACTGCGGGCATGTGTCAGAGCGGGATCTTGGTGAGAGAGCGCGGGTTTGTTCAGACAAACAGCCTGATGAAAGGTGTAGTTCTGCGGAGAAGGCCGGTGATGTGGCTCTCCAGGGCTGAACCTGCAGCACCCTGTTACATGATGGGGTGGGGTGTATGATGGATTAACATGGAGTCCACATACCTTAGCTTCAAATTTGTTATTATACTTGCGAACAACAAAACGCAGTCTTGTCATTCCAAGATGTCTGAATCAAGTGCATCTTGATCAAGTGAAGAAACAATTTGATAAACAACAGTAAAGGACAATTCTTTTTGAATATCTTAAATCCTTTATAGTCTGTTATTATTTAAGAAAGACTTAGATTTACTTCTTTATTGATTATTACTATTTATTATGATTTAATTATTACCATGCAGATAATGAGGGAGACGTCACAGTTGCAGCGTTGTGCTATGATTGTTTGTTTTTAATTGAATTGATTTTATTTTTAAGAAGACAGTTTTGTATCATCATCGTTACTAAACATCCTATTCTTTTTGTGGTATTTTATTTAGTTAAATTTAGGATTTCTCTTTATAGAGACTATTTTCTATTGTCTGTTTACAAACTGAAATTTTTATTGATACAAATGTGTAATACTATGTGTTTATTAGTACTCTATGAGTAAATTGGGATTTGCCTAAGGTACATGTATATACTGTAGAAGGCTACATGTGCGTGTGTGCATACGGCATGCAAAGCTACCTGACACCCCTGTCAGTGAAAGGACACTAGGAGAGGCCAAATACACATGCCACTGGTTGACAGTGGATAGAATTATTTGTCATTGTGAGCATTTAGAACCTAAATGTAAATACATGTCAAATTAAATCATATTTAAAAAGACAGAAATATACCAAGTAGATGTGGCTGTTATTCAAATCAATATGAAGAGCTTACATCTGTAGTTGGTCGAAAAGATGGAAAAAAGGTGTCTTTTTATGTAGTTTAGTTCAGTTCTGATCATTATTGTCCTACAAAAGGAAACTGTCCTGCGAGGTACCATTACAGCAACAAAAATACAATAAAACAATAAACCATAGGATAAATTGTTTGGCTCTGCAGCGAACTAAAAGGTGGTTTGAGGTTTATTTGAATTAACTGCATTTATCATGCACATAGAATAAATTAAAAAATTGAACCTGTCATCTTACATCTTAAAACCAACAGTATTTTTGAGTTGTGTTATTAAGACGCAGTGTAAACACAGGGAATATTGCATTAAGTTAATGCACTCTTATCCACATGAATGTAATAATGTGTTTGATTGTGTGATTACTTCACTTTAACTTCTGACAGATGTGATGGATATGTAATGTAATATGCAGAAGACCTCACCCTTTGCCTAAGACAGCTTTTTATGCTTTATGGTTATGAACAATTAGTGGTGAGTAATTTCTCAGGTACCCGTTGTTAGTGGAGCTCAGGCTCATAGTTGCCATAGTTTGCTTATGCATCATGATTTGGCACTCGTAAAGCGTTTACTGTTAATATTTGTTCATGAGCCTTTTATCTCAGTGTTTGTGCTGGAGGATTAAAAATATGACTTATGCAGCAGAAAAGTGACTCTACTGTCAACATTTGTGATCAAGAACATTTCATAAGGTGTTGATGTGCTCCAGTTACTTAATGATTCTCACTTGTGTAATAGTGGAGTTGATTAAAAAGAAAACAAACTTTCACTCTTTAAAAACATAACTTTGGCTGAGTAACAATGAATTTTATTATCATTTGATTGCTTCTTTTGTTTAGTGTTTTTGCTCTAATTATTATTTTTATATTAACAATGGATGAAATGATACTTGTAGCGACAAACCCATGGGGAATTACCACCCAAATCTGTAGTTTCCCTCAGCTCTATGGGGCTTTTTAGCATCTTTCAGCTCATTGTTTTGGTTTTCCAGCCTGAAACTTTACTGTTTTGTTTCAACTGTCAGTTCTCAAGAAAAGGTCTGATAAACCCACTGTACACTACCTGCATAGCACCAAACAGCAGATAGACAAAGTTAGCGACCAGCTGGATCATTTAGCTACTAAAGAGGAGTTAGTGGGGACCAAAATAGAGCTAAAAGTTGAGTGAGTATTGAATATACATTCACAACTCCAAATTAATGCTAATGTTGTTTCGTATCTGCTGGTTGTGTACATAAGCATCTGTTTGCTAATACCTTCGCCATATCACTTTATAGTGTGATAATATGTAATTTTATATATAGTATATTATAGTCTTACAGGAGGTAGACAAAATAACATAACCACTTTGTGAAAAGGTACTGAAGCTCTTGTGGGAACGTCACAATTATAAAACGCCTGTAAAAGGAGGGAGCGTCAATTAGCTACTTTATTTTAACGTGTGATAGACATCAAGAGAACAAAAAAATCTAAAATTGCAGTTGCATCAGTCAAAAAACGAAGAGACAAATTTAGTACATTTTTCATGAATTTTATTATTTTGTATACTGTCTGTACACTCACACAGCGACTCAGCAGGCAGTTTCAATGTCTGAACCCTCATCTGTTATTTTTTAATCTAGTGTAGGTAGCTGAAAACGGGGTCTTCTTGTTGAAGTGTACTTGGGTTTGGCATCACTGAGTATACGTTAGGGCCTCCACAGCCAAGGGCCCTGCAGCCATGCATTTATGCCACCGTGAGAGGCCTCCACCTATCCATCACAGCACAGTGTGGAGACACAAATGACGGGTGGAGGCTGGGACAGCTGCACAGGAGAGCACGGCTGCAGCCAAGGCAAATGAAGAGCTCTTCACTTTGTGTCTCACGTATACTTCTGGCTGTGCCAGAGAGAAACGGCTCTCTGTAAACAAAGACAAACAAATTAGACATTTGAATTTGAACACTTGACTTTAACCATTTGATTGCTGCACGTAAACAGTCGGTGGGTGACTTTAGGACTGATACTAGATGGAAACAGAGCTCATGTCACATGCAGAAAAAGCAGATAATGGAAGAATTTTAACCATAGCTGTGGTTAAGAAAGTTTATAGTTCACAAAAGTTGTGTATTAAATGAGTTAACAAAATAATAAAAAATGAGTTTATAAAAAAGACAGAAGTGAAAAAGAAATGGCTTTTGTAACTTTTAATCATGTAGTCATTAACGCATTCAAATGAAGCAACATCATATTAAAATTAAAGACGTTTCCACCTAAAGTGAAAATTGTGTTTTGGCTTGCAAAATGTGGATCAGTATATTACCAAAACAGTAAGATTGACGGCCGGACAGCTAAACGATGAGCTGAAACTCTCTCTAAAGCTCTGTAAAGTCGAGGGGAGCTTCAGATTCAGGTGATAATTCACTACGAGCGACCTCTTTCATTGCCATGTTGTTTTCTCGTTGTGACTTTAATACCTCTTTATTCTAAAAATAATAACTCTAGCTGCTGAGTTCATATTTTATATATATTTATTTTTATTTAAAAAACCAAAGACATATTCCTAAAAATATAATATTCCTTCAAATGCATCATCATTCATTTTTTTCTTATATGCTATAACATAATTTTGTCAGAGAAGGTTTCCCTTTGTTCAAGCAGTGGGTTTCATGTTGTAAGATGGAGCTTTTTGTTTCTATTTGAAATTGAGTCTACTGCTGTTTGTTTGTTTGGTGTGTGTGTGTGTGTGTGTGTGTGTCTGACCCAGTCAGGCCACTTCGTAGCAAGTGAGGGCTTCTTCTTGTTTGCATTAGCAGCTGCAGGGGCTTGGTGTAGATGCAAAGTTCTGACGGTTGACTTGCACCAAACCCAGGCCAGTTTACATAACTGAAGCACTGCACTGCCCAGGGAGCCTGCCGTTAAATCACTGTGTGTGTGTGTGTGTGTGTGTGTGTGTGTGTGTGTGTGTGTGTGTGTGTGTGTGTGTGTGTGTGTGTGTGTGTGTGTGAGAGTGTGTGATAGAGTGTGTGTGTGTTGATGTATGTCTCTCGTTTACACTTTGTCACAGAGGAATAAACACGTGACTGTATTATGTAGAAAAAGAATAAGTGTTAAGTAAATGTTCTCACTTGTCCAGCTGGTAACATTTCACATCAAACTGGCACAAGCCACTGGACTGTTGGTGCAGATTTAAAGATGTTTCAAATCAACCAAACGGTATCATCAGTTCAACAGACCTGTTGCAGTTAGTTCCCCCAAGTTGCCCAAAAAATCAGTTAAGTAGCTGATTGCCTAAAATATGTATGCAGTGAAGTGACGAGCACAGGTGTGCACATTGTTGGAGAAAGAAAAGAAAATCAATGCGTGGCCCAGCATGGAAGAGCATGCAGGGCAGAGTGGAATTCATGCATAAAATAAACAGTTTTGAGGAACTAAATTTACAAATACCAGACAGACAGGACAGAGGGTTCGAGTGAAGTTAGAAAAAAGGCGTGCAATGCTCAATATAACTTCACTGCCTCTCTATGTCTTCGGAGCCCAGCCCCGAAACAGGGAATATCTTATTCCTTATACCTTCACCCTTTAGATGAGAATCTTTACATGACTGCTTCTGTTACTTTGTGCGCATAAACAAGTGCAACACTATGAAGGATTGTCCAGAAGTAATTATTGCATCTCCCCCATCTCTATTACGACCTTTGCGTGGGGCCACTTGGAACAACTATGAACACGTTTGCCCTTTGGCGTGGCCAGGCAGCACGTCATACAAACTAGTTCTTTTCAAGCATAAATCGGCCTTAAGCTTAAAGGTTCCTGACAGTGCTTTACTGGCATTCCTCCTCAAGCAAGCAGTTCCACATTAATTAAAACCTTGATTAATGTGAATCAGTCACATGACTTTGATGTACCACACTTATTTGATTTCAGGGTGTGAACAACCCACAGAGTTCTTGGGACTCCCACACACTGATCAAGCCTCTGGAATAACCGGTGAAGCTACGACAACAATCCAGCGGCTGGATCATTTCTGTCTGACATTAAAGGATAAGGCTGGGGTTATTCTATATCTTTCCATTCAACAACATATGAAACTAGAAATGTAAAATTCCACAGAAATTTTATGTGTGCCTGAAGTGCAACCGCGTGACCCTAGGCCCCTGCCCCAGAACTTGTCTGTCACTCTCTGTGTAATTCAGTACTGACACCTCTGGCTACCGCACTTCAGGCACACAATTAAAATAAACTGGTTAGATTCATTTCTCCCTGAATGGTCTTTGATGTCTTTGATCTCTGGGTCCTGGGTGAATAGCAATGTGCTTGAAAGTACTTGAAAGGATACCTTGAAAGTGCTTGAAAGGATACCTTGAAAGTGCTTGAAAGGATACCTTGGGATATTTTGAAAGGATACCTTGAAAGTGCTTGAAAGGATACCTAGGGATACCTTGAAACCTTGGGATACCTTGAAAGTGCTTGAAAGGATACCTTGGGATACTTTGAAAGGATACCTTGAAAGTGCTTCAAACGATACCTTGGGATTCCTTGAAAGTGCTTGAAAGGATACCTTGGGATACCTTGAAAGTCCTTGAAACGATACCTTGGGATACCTTGAAACCTTGGGATACCTTGAAAGTGCTTGAAAGGATACCTTGGGATACCTTATCTGGGATCTGAGGTTTTTTACAACATCCTATACTATGACATTTTTATGACGTAATATAAATTATTTTATGACATCCTATACTATGAAGTTTTTGACATACTTTGATGTTGTCTTCATAGTACGTCATACGTCATAACAAACTATATACTCATACTATACTATGAAGTTTAAGTGCTTGAAAGGATGCCTTGGGATGCCTTGAACGTATACACATACATACATACATATATACTTAAACACACATACATACACATACTTAAATACATACTTATATTCATACACACACATACATATACAATCACATGTATACATAGATACACACACATACATACATATATATTTAAACACACATACAAATACACATACATGTATGAAAATTATCAGTTCTCTGGTTTTACTATTTATAGGTATGTGTTTGAGTAAAATTAACTGTAAAATTTGGAGTGGTCTCTTAATTTTTTCAGAGCTGTACACATACAAGTATACACACACACACACACATATACATACTTACAAGTACATAAATAAACACATGCTTATATACATATATATACTTAAAC
This sequence comes from Gadopsis marmoratus, assembly GCA_036023855.1. Classification (NCBI taxonomy): domain Eukaryota; kingdom Metazoa; phylum Chordata; class Actinopteri; order Centrarchiformes; family Percichthyidae; genus Gadopsis; species Gadopsis marmoratus. The sequence goes on from JAVQJF010107216.1 coordinate 25,655, forward strand.
ACACATACAAACATACACACACACATACACCTATACAAGGTTTATACAAGATATCTTGAAAAGTGCTTGGGATACCTTGAAAGGATACCTTGAAAGTGCTTGAAAGGATACCTTGGGATGCCTTGTGCTACTGCACTTCAGGCACACAATTATATATAATGTTACCAGGAAAACAAAGCTTTAGAAACACAACAGCTGGCTTTGATTAGACGACATCTTTAATGCTTTTCCTTTCTGCCCCACAGACTTTGACTATAGGTACTTGTAGTGTAACTGCTACTTTAAACTCTACTCTACTACATTTCAGTGGGAAATATTGTACTTTTTACTTTACCTTTGCTACATGTATTATAATAAAGGTATAGTTAGTAGATTACTTTGTTTATAAAATATTATATTGTAAGAATATATGAATCAATAATGATAATAATCCACTAATTTGTATATTCAGTAATAATATAACAGTCTTTTAATTTTGACACTTTAAGTACATTTTACTGATAATATTAATAATAATAATAATACATTTTGGTAGGTTTTAAGTAGGACTCCTAATTGTAAGAGTACTTTTAAATTTTTGATTTGCTTCTTTTACTCAAGTAAAGGATCTGAGTACCGTGTAGGGACAATGATATAATATCATCATATACTGACTTTCATTGGAATCCTATTGTGATAATTTCATCATATGTGTTAAAAGATTACAAAATTAAATTGTTCAAATTAATCATTCCAGGCTAATTTGTTTGTTAGGAAACTGTGTGTAGGGCTGCAACTAACAATTACTTTCATTATCGATTAATGGTCCAAAATGTCAAAATGCCAGAAAATAGTTACTGTTGACACGAGACACTCAGCGGGAAGGTAGACTGTCGGTTTGTGAAAATAAAAGCTTCCTCTCAGCCATGTGAGGTCGCTCCTGGTGACCCGGCGTCAGCTCTGTGGCTTTGATGTGGCAGCCCGCAGGCCTGGTTTCCCTGCAGCAGTGAATGCTGAAGGGAACTGACCTGTGCGTATCTTGTCGGTGTGCCATGAGGCTTTGCAGCACTGGGATGGGCACCTATAAAATACCAGGAGGTCATAAAGCAGAATGTAAGTAATGTTCCACTCATTAGCTGGCAAAGGGACCCAGAGTGTGACAATTAATTAGCTGTGAGCTGTTATCCGCCAACATTTTTGTCTTTAATCAGCTTGTTTCAGAAGTCGTACTGCGTGATTTCTGAAACACAGGCACAACACACACACGCACAACGATAGGTCTGCTCTCCACATGACTCCTCTGTCTCCTAATGAGATGCTGCCGTTTGGCCTCAGGCTCTTGCTGACTCTTGGGCCACAACCTGTCAGTCCGTCTCCTGCTCTGTGTGCACTCTTTAATCAGGTCCGTCCTTCTTGCTGTGCGGCTGGACGTGATACGGAACTATTTCAGGAATGCACTTTCCCCTGAGACAGACGAGGATTTGTTCTCATGGCGCGACGGTGTGGACAGGAAGTTGAGGATGTGTGTTGGGGGAACTGGATCTGACAGTCAGCCAGTTCATGAGCAGGTACTTCACAGGAGTGGTATTGTGTCACATGAATAGAAATCCCCTGAAGTACAGCGCTGCGCCGAAACACAAGCATCAACACTGGGCTGGCTCTGTCTCGCTCTCTCGCCGTTACTGAGGATGATTTGAAGTGAGGCGACGCTTTGACAGCTGGAAGCCGACATCTCCTTGGGAACAGATACACTCCCACACCGCACTTGTTTGCTTTCTATGTTAAGAAAGAGAGGGGTGGAGGGGCGTGGCAGCTTTTAAGTCGCTTCAATACGGTTAGTTTGTCAAACCCAAGTAGCAGGAGTTCTTTACTAGAATTGGACCAAAGGACTCAGTGGGTAAAGCCGGACCTTCTTATCCACATCCTCCTGAGTGTGTGTGCTTGCAGGCCGACCTTAGACCCACTTGTCACCTTGCCTGACCCAGTCATCCCTTTTGTGTCTGCAGGGGATTATCCTCTAAATCCTTAGAGACAAGGCTCCCTGTTAGATGTGCAACGCAGAGTGTGCTCTTTATTACTCCAGTGTTTCAAGTGCGATGCTAACTGACTGTCTGTTCACATTGCCAAATGTGGGTTTCATAAACCTTTGCAGTGTGGGTAACTTCACCATCACAGGAGACCTAGAAAGTAGACGAGCAGCCCTGTCAAAGTCACAGAAACAAAGCCGTGTTGGTTCAGAAATGCTGTGGCCTGTGGTGAAGTTGGAGAAGATTAAATGTACATTGTGGCAGCTATTGTTGTATCAGTCTTTGACTAGGGCGTCATAGATTGTCTGTGAAACTTGTCACCATTGATTCTTTGAACTTATGGCTGACATTTCCATCTAAATGGAAATGGAGAAGCAGCGCTGTGAAAATGACAGCAGAAGGAGAACCACCGTTATCGTTCGTCCAATCAGTCACACTCACATTTGTGTCTGAGACAATTTCCCTTTTGTCCATCACTTCCCTCTGTGTCCACAAATAGAGCTTTTATGACGAGGCCATAACGTTCTCTGTATCTTTATCTGGATTGTTTACGGCTTCTAGGTAGACGTCCACATGCCAGAAGCCTTTGTTCAATACAACATTGTCAAGGTGTCAGCTTCAGCATTCTTCCATTAGCATCACAAGACCATAATCAAAGCCATAATCGCTGCATGGATAGAAAACTGAGCCTTTGCAAGGTCAGTGTAGTAATGTGGATTTATTGTAAACGGCATTGTAATCTAATCAGTATCACAAGATTTTAGAGAACTTTAGAAATGTCATCACACTCAAAAAAAAGCCCTTTGTTTACCACGGGCAGAGCTGACAGGTGAGACTGTATAGAGAACGACCGTGTAATTCCTCCAAACAATAGCCTCTCTTCCTCTCTGTTGTGCACTGCTTGTAAAGCTGTAGCAGTAGGTGATAAGGATGATTATCAGGTGGTACTGCCAGGACATTAATCTCTGCGCTCCCTGGACCATCAAACTGAAATAATGCCTTGATGTCATGGTTGTTAAATCTGGCATTAATGTAGGTGCATCAAGGACCAGTGTAACACCCGTAGGTTCCCAAATCAGGGCTGCCAACCTTCAACAATGTATGTAAAGCACAAAAGTGCAGCTGAGGCTGATGGGAGCGTCGTTAGTTTTGCAGGATTTGGCCCGATGATGGTGCTCTGTGAAAAGTCAATGGATCACCAAAGTGATGAGTTGGCGTGTTAGCATGCTAACGTTCGCTAATAAGAACTAAACACAAAGTTCAGCTTAGGCTAGGAGAAACAAATACCGTATTTCCTCAGACTGCGGCCTTTATTTACCTAAACTGCAGAAGGTAATTAATCCAGAACAACAACAGTGTTGACTATGTTGTTGAGTTTATTAAATATAAAATAAATGGAAGTTTATCCATTGTGTCAACCACACCCCTTGGCCATTACTGGAGACCCGGCTTTTATCTGAAGATTGTTTTGTATTTAAGGAAATACGGTAATCAAATATTGAGCGCTGATAGTTGAATCCATTATTAGTTAAGGCACGGAGAGAGAGACTGGTACACGCTAAACGTTCTGTTCTCACACTTATGTGGCGATGAAAGGTGTTAATAAGAAAGTGTTTGTCCGCACACACAGACCTGATAAGAGTCTTTGACAGTTTACAGAGTCCACACCTTACACCTCAGATACTGTTACTTTTTTGCTTCTTAACAGCTGGTTGAATGTGTGTTGATGGATAACTATATTTCTAATGCGTTACAGACTTTCGCTGCCTTTCCTCCAGCACACAGATTTCCACCCAGCTAATTTAGTGGAGCAAGTCGCACACACCTGACTGATCTACGGGGTGGAGCGTGACGGGAACCTAAAAGGCTGCAAAATGGCTCACATCTTTTGATACAAGTAGAT
>JAVQJF010107224.1:0-46295 GCA_036023855.1 Gadopsis marmoratus
TCTGCAGTCAACCTTAGATCCTGCTTCAAAACTTTGCAGTCTAGACTCAAGAATAACATATAGAGTTGGTCTAGACTTGATCTATATTAACAAGTGCTATGAGATAACTCTGTTATGATATGGCGCTATATAAATAAAATTGAATTGAATTGAATTGAATTATAACCGAAACAACCACTGACATGTAACCAGAAATTCAGTCAATCAATCAGCCCACAGTTTTTGTGGTCATATTATATTAATTGGGACAAACAAATCAGAAGTGAAGAACAAATCCATTTGAAGGGAAATATCAGCCACGGATGTACTACAAAAATACTAATCATTGCATCTATAATTTTGTAAATAATTGTGACAATTTATTTTAATATTCAGTCATATTATCCCCTTCAGAACATCAGGCGAGTGCAGGCAGATATATGTAGGATTCCTTTAAGTGGCACTTAAACAAGCAATCATTATAAGAATAGAATTAAATAGATTGCAGCTGAGACTCAAAATAAAACCCTCAATATAGCAGCTGATCTTCCCCGGCTGACAAAAGGTGAAAGTAGGGAAGGTTCTTGCTCAAACATCCAATTTTCTCTTCCTTCTTGACACGAGCCCAATAAATTTCAGGGAGTGCTCGAGTAATTCTAGTTGATCTATTATAATTTGACTGAACACAGTTATTTCCAGGACTCTGAGTGCAAACACGATAACCATTTTTCATCAGGAGCAGTCGGCAGACCACTGCTCCTGAGATGAAGGGTTGAATTACACTATCATGGTCTAAAAATAGTGGACTCTGTGACTGAATATGTCCACTTTAATATTTAGACTGTCTTTTGGGAAATGTGGCTGGAAATGGCAGCAGTCATATACCTCCAAATTTCGCTCTGTAAAAATGTTTGCTATTGAAGCTCAAACCAGGCCTGGTGAGATCATTTTTTATTTGGCTGGGCGACGCTTGGTTTGACCTATTTTCCACTGCTGCCAATTCTGTGGATGTTCACGCAAATTCACAGAATACTTCAAATATTTCTGAGCTTCTTTTTGTTTTTGCCAGCTCTTTCATCCTACATTCTTCCATGCTGTTTTGTTTCTTGGTGGTGTTACCAGCGTAGTGTAGTGGTGCATCTTTATCCAGGGCAAAGAGAGGGGGATTGAGCAGCACGGTGTTGTCGTTTTCCATGACAATCCCCTGGTACTCTGTCTCGATCCATGGCTTGTGCTTATTGGCTGAACGGCACAGAGAAGAGACCAAAGAGGCTTTGGGTTAAATGGAGCAATTAGAAGGAACCAACGTGTCTATTTTTAACACTCCATTATGGGCAAGGACATGGCAAGAGTGTGCACGCGTGGAAAAACACACAATGTATGCATGCGTGCGACCCCAAAGAGACAGTTTAATCACATTCGCACCCTCACAGATTTCCCCTCTTTCTTCTTTCTCCACATAGACCTTCTTCTCTTGTTCACGTCAAGTGCCGCTCTGCACACCTCCCTGGGTTGGCAGTATAATTAAAGCCAGTCAGATTCCACCTTATCACACACTGAGAGGTATATTGCTCATATCAATCAGCCAAACTGGCCTGCCATGGGCGCTGCACAATAATGCACTAAAAAAACAGCCATGTCCAAACCAAATGCCTGAGGTTTACTGTGAATTTAACCTTTGATTGCAAATTAATTATTCAACCCAGTGCTGAATGTTCTGTTGTGAATGATCAAAGGGCAAGTTAATGAGCCACAAGAATGGCGATTTTACACTCCAGCAAAGAGCAGAAACAAAAGCTGGAGTGCCTCCCCTCTGCTGTCCTCAATCTCTGAACGTGGAAGCTCCAGAGTTTGAAATCAGACAGAGTGAGACTAATGTGTTTAGCAGTTGCTTTGTTGTCTACACAGTGATTTTTCCAGGAAATCTGACTGAAACTAATTTTGCTGTCTCGTCTGTGAGAGGACAGCCAACAGAGAAAAATGTTGCCGGTTCTGAATCTGATCAAACCTCTCTCTCTTCAAAGACAGGAGAGGGCTGAGTATCTGAGTATACAATACTTTTTTGATACCTTACTTAAGAAAAGCAATGTTTTTCTCAGTGGTGGAAAGTTAGTACAGTACAATTACTCAGGTACTGTATTTAAGTACAGTTTGGACAGACTTTACTTGGGCATTTCCAATTTATGCTGCGTTACACTTCTACTTCACTACAGTTTATTTGTTACAAGTTAAAATTAGCTTATTCTCAAGCAGCTACAACATTAAAATGCCGCATACACAGTAAAAATCAATAATAACAATCCAATAATGCAATATGCCACTCTGAATGAGGCCATTCTGCTGCCTAATGATTACTAGTTCAAGCTAAAATGGGGTGTTAAGCTGCACATTTTGCTGATAAGTACAATTTTGAATGCAGGACTCCTACTTGCAATGGGTTGTTTTTACATTTCGGTATTGCTACTTTTAACAATAAGACGATTAATCGAGCCGATCGACAAAGAAAAACATCAGTGACAATTTTGATGTTTGAGTGATAGTTTAAGTAATTTTTCAAGCAAAAATACCATTACATGACATTCCCTGGTTGCTGCTTTGCAGATGTGAGGATTTGCTACTTTCCTTTGTCTTATGTAATAATAAAGTAAACATCTCTGGGTCTTGTAGTGCTGGCTGTACAAAATGAGCTATTTGAGGACATTAACTGGGCTCTAGAAAAGTCTAATGGGTATTTTATACTATTTTCTGATGTTTTATACACCAAATGATTGATCAATGACCATTCTTTTTAGCTGCAGCCCTAGCTACTTTCACTCCTCCACCACGGTTTTTTTGAAAATACAAAACACATTTTCAATTTAACAAAAGAAGTTAAAATTCTCAAATGTTGTCAAATGTCCATCAATGTCCAGACACAAGCAGCTGTACAAGAACGTGAGAAGAAGGCTGCATAAAAGAGTCTTAAATTATTTAAATAAGGAAATATCTGATAAAGAGCATAGACCTGACCACGTTTTGCACGCCAGACAGTTTTTGATACTTTGTGTTTTTTGGACATATTTTGGTCGATATCAAAAAAAGTATTGATGTTCAAGCCTCGGCCCTAATCAAAGGTATTAATCGTCTCCTCTCAAGGTCCAGCCGGACACAGTCTCCCCCTTCTTCCTCCTCTATTTCCACAGTCCTCTGCCGTGTCTCTCTTTTGGTCATTTATCTCCTGCCCTCTGTCCCCTCTGCTGATCCCGTCCCTCCCTCCTCTGCTCTGATATATAGCATTAATCTGAGCATCAGGCCGGTGGATTACAACCCGGGATTACAGATTGAGAGGCATCCTATTCCATCTCTCTCTGTCTCTCCTGGCACTCTTCCTCTCTCTGTCACTCTATCGCCCCATAACACTCACCCACCCCTCCTCGTCTGTCACACACACAAACACTCCAGTATCTCTCCCTCGTGTCACCTGATCTCACGTACCACCTCGCTCTACCACCACCTCCTCCTCCCTTCTTATCGGCATGCGTCTTTTCAGCCACGTCCTCTCCCGTCACAGCTCCTTCCCCTCTGTCTCTCCTAACATCTCCCCCGTCTCTCTCTCTTTCTCTGTGTTTCTCTGACACTCCCTCTCTCCTTCAATCTCCTCGTCTTCCCTGCATCACTCTCCTGCACCTCCTTCTCTGACATTCTCCCTCCACGCCGTCTGTTTCATTCGCCTTCCCACAGCATGATAATCTTTGGAACAATGATGTTGAATCAGAGTTATCCAGGATGGTCTGCTACAGAGGAGGAAACAGATTTATCATCTTCTCAGAGTCACGGCACTGGTGAAACAGCCACATGCACACTGGGTCACGAACATGAAACACATAATGTATAAACATATATGTATGCAGTCTCAAATGCTGAAGCTACATCTAATAATTCCACATATGAGAGGGATACTAATAAAGTCATCAGCAGCATTTCAATGAGAAACAGCCATGGCCCTGCCAGAGCACCTTGACAGGTCTGCGTGCTCCCATGGCAAACTAAACCACCATCTCAGCACTTCACAATAAACAGTCAAAAGGATGAGGAACTGACCTTTGTTGCCATTAGCAACTGAAGTCAAGCAAAGAAGGAAGAAGGAGAGAAAATTCATTCTGTCCATCTGAGGGAGGAAAGGAAAGGTAGAGGGGGCAACAGGGTGGGGTGAGGAATAGAGTACATGCATCAACAACTGATCAGCCCTGGAAGAGACAGGTACAGTAACAAGACACACAGAGAGAGACAGAAACAGATCAGGCCTATCGGACGGTGCACAGAGGTTTTTACCTGCTCACACAACTCATGTGTCATGTGTGTAACCTTTGGAGGCCTGCATAGGCAAGAGCGGCCGCACATAATGCACTCACTTTGCAGCTGCAGTTTGAATCAGCGCCAATAAGCCAATAATCCAGTATTGTTTACCATAATGCTGATTTTTGACTTTCCTCAATATCAGACTTGCAGCAGCAGAGCCTGGAACAGCCCATGTAGCAGCGCATACCTGGTCGTGAGTATGCATGTGTGTGTCACTAGAAAAGGGTTTTTCGCGTGGCTGTGTGGGTGGTTTCCCCCCCATGTTTTAATTATGGTTTGTTAGGTCAAAGAAGAAAATGCAGCTGCTGTCTTGTGGCAGTGGCCACAACTGAAAAACGAGTCCTTGGGAGGGATTTTTTTTTTTCTTCAGCTGTCATTGACATAACAAGCCCTCTATGTGTTTCCATTGCTGCAGTCCTTGATGGGCTACAGGACAAATACTTTAGATTACATCAGAGAGAGGAAACGCGTAGCGGGAGACTCCATATGTGCACAGGTTGTCCAGGCTACACATACATCCAAGAGCGGAGAAACATGCTATGCGACAATAATCAGCCGTTTTACATTACAGGCTGGTATTGACACATTACCAGCTCGGGCTCCGTGGCTGCCTGTAGCCATATTGAGAGCTTCTAACTAGAGAGGATGTCGCAGAAACGAAGGTTAGCCGACGCAGAAGGCTGCCGATGTGACATTTACCGTGGCGGGTGCGCTGATGCTCCTGGTTGGTACCCAGCCTCTACGCTCGCAGCATCCGCCTCTCACGCCCCTGCCGCTCGGCTCGGCGGAAAACAAACCTCCAGGTGGGAGAGGACACGCAAGATGCTCTCAACACAGCGGCTCGTGAAATGACGAGGTGGCAGTCCGACGTTTAAACTCGGTGCTGAGCTGCGAGGAAGAGCGAGAGCGCGATGGATGCCCTTGTTTTTTGGTAGGTTTTTTTTTTTTGTGTGTGTGGGTTTTTTTCGGCTCTACGGAGGAAAAGGAGGAAAAAAAAAAAAAAAAAAACCGGTGAGAATATTACGCTGGCGTCCCCTCCCTCTCGGCGTTTCTTAACCCGCCCACACTGCGTCCTTCTCCCTCTCCGGCCCCCACCAGCTCGGAACCAGACTTGCTGCTCTGGCTGTTTCGTGCACAGTGAGAGTGACTCAGACCCCAACACAGCAATGCATCTCATCGCGTTACTTTTCAGCTCCTTTCCTGCTGGACGGGCGTCACACTTGACCCCACACCGCCTTAGAGGAGAACTAAAATAACGATGTCCCCATTATTTCCCACTGCTCAAGCTTCCCCATAACCAGCCCGCAAAATGACGTCATATCACCCCCTTTTTCCCTGGCCTGTGCTCCTGTCGGACAGATGACGGCAATGGGACAGACAGACACACACACACAGCTACAAAACAGTCCTTGCTTGAAATGCAGCATTTTTAATGAACATTATAAAATTGTATTTGAAAATCACCCCCCTCCCAACGAAGTTTTATTTTCTTTTGTACATTTTGGTAGGAATAAGGCAAAAAAGTAGTCTCTTGAAATAGCAATTCACATCAATTAATAATCACCATGTCATGTATAAATATTACTAAAATCTGGGCTGTTGCTACAGTGAGGTTTCGTCCTCTCCGTGTGTTGTGTTAGAGTCAGCGAGAGGACAGCAGCAGCAGTGCTGGGCCTTGCTCCAGCATGACATAGGCCAGACAATCCAGCCCTCCAACACCCACCCCATCAAAAAAAAAAACTATTTAATTAAATCAAAAAAAAAAAAGTAGGCATCCCCCACAGTGGGATGGGATGCTTCTACCACTCTTTAAATCACCACCTGTTGTTAGAAACAGAAGAACAGGCCATAGGTGAAACACACATTTCTTTCCTCGATTTTTTTTTTGTCTTTTGCTTCCAGTTGAAAATGAGACAATCCCTCAGTTCAAAAACAGCATATGCCCCCTATTTATGGAGAACAGTGAATATAGGATGAACCAAACATTATGAACTGTAAATCAAATTAAAACCAAAACAAATGTAGTAAAAACATTCATTAATACAAGGCCATTTTCAGATGGGGGTGTTCAGTGTGATTTACAGTGCTTGTATAACCACTGGCAGCTATTTTCAACAAACAACCCCCCTGATTATTTTTATCACCATCAGTCTTTTGCAGAAAGCTGTATGCTTTTTGTATTACTTCATTAGAAAGTGCCACGTACGCTGGCGCTGTGGTTAAACCTCCTGTGAAGACTTGCTGCAGCTCAATGTGGGTGCCAAACGTGAAAAAAAAAAAACCCGCCCCCCCCATCAGAGTCAGAGACAGACTCTGAACCTGTGACTGGTGAGTGCAATTCTGTGTCGACAGCACGCAAGTCGCTCAAGTTCCACATTTCTTGAAGAAAGAAAAAACAAAAAAAACAAACAGGAAATTGCCCCTGACTGGCTCACCCCAAGTGGCACAATGGTCATTTCCTGTAAACATTTCTCCAAATGTTTATAAAAACAAACTCCCATTTAAAAACACAAAAATATATAGAAATTTATTTTTACATGAATATTTTATATATATCTAAAGGCCTTAAAATATTTTCCATTCTGCTCCTTGAAAGTCACAGTTCCCTTCAGTGGATATTTAGCCTTAGATGGACCTGGAAGGAAACACAGATATGTTTTAACACTGTTTACTCCCATCAACATTATTGACTGAAACAAAATGGCAAAACATAAAGCATGCACTTGCTTACCATGCCAAGTCCTAGTACCAAGTTTTAGTCCTGCTTTATCTGGCTCCGTTCTTTCTTAGGCACCAGTGCCTTACGGAGGTATGGCATGATTAAATAGGCTACGAGGAAGAATACATGACCGCAGAAATATATGGACGTATACACCTGAAAAATAAAAAGGTGACATAACAGTCAAATTAAATAACTCATTTACACTTCCCAATCTGCTCTGTCTCCACCCCACCAGTTGCAATCAGAAAGTTTCCCGCCTCTGTCAATCACCTGACCCTGCTTCTCTCTGCATACCTGTCCCTCGATCCCTTCTCAGGTCACACATCCTTCACTGAGCCCCAGTGTATAAATACCAGCCAATTCCCCCATCACTCAGTGTCCAGATCATCCGGGCACCTCCCCCTGACATATCATTCCACCCATTCCAGTTTGTGAAAACTTGCCGTTATCTTTCCCCCCCATGTTCAGGATTCCCTTCTCGTTGATGACTGTTTCCATTTACCTGCTTTTAAGGCCGTTAAGCTTTGCGTAAAAGAATGCAGTTCTCTTCCCCTCATTCTTTTCACTGACACAACAGAGCCAACATTCTTGCCTCCTATCAATGCGACATCACGTGGCAAAGCACTGCGTTGTGCTCATTCCTGGTAGGTTACTGTAACATGAACACCGTGTTTCTGCCGTTTACTGTACATGCCGAAATGTGGCGTAATAATTTTACTGTTGCTATTTATTCTGTACACACAACATTACTGCATGTCTGGAAGAGGGATCGCTCTTCTGTTGCTCTTACTGGGGCTTCTTTCATTTTTCCTAGTTCCACTCGAGGGTCTATGAATAGAGAGTGGCAAACACTGTACAGACAATAAAGTCCCGAGGCAAACTTGTGATTTTGGATAAATAAGATTTACTTGATTTGATCCGTCATGATATATATAATTATAGTATTATGATACCATATACAGCTGTGCAGTGATTTGGTATCAAGAGAAGCTTTCAAACTCATGCTATCTATTACTCAAACCGGTCTTCCTGGGGCCGCAGATCACAAATGGTGATCAAACATCCTGTTTCACAAATACTTTTTGCTCACAAACTGCAGATTTGTGAGTCTCACAAGGGTTCTTGTGTGGGTAGCCAGTATGTTGTTTGTTTGGATTAGTTAAATGTGTCAAAATGAAAGAGAATGCAATGACCTCAAAGTGCAAATTAAAGCCCCTGGATTGTATTTCAGCATGTCACCACCCCTTGGTATTGCTGTAACTATAACACCCAAAAGCTTAATGTTACAAGTAAGAGCAAACATATTATCCTACGACCGGTGTGGTCTCAGAATTGTGAGTTACCTTGAGCCATTTTTCGTAGGCGAAAAGGCAGAATGGGACTAGCGGGTAGCCCATGAAGAGCCAATGGATAAACTGCTGGACTACGTAGATGAGAGGATAGAACGCGCTGTTGGCCAGCCTCGTCAGCAAGGGACTGTCCCTCACCAGTGCCAGGGCCTGTCACACACACACATTTTCCATAATGGTTATAGTAATACAATAAAATAATGGTTGTATAATAAACTGATGCCAAATTGTGACTGGTGTCAATATTTATTTAAAAAGTGCACTCAGCAGCATTTGATCTATAATGTAATGCTATTTAATAAGAAGAGACTGTCTCTTGTTAAAATGTGAACAGTGGGTTAATATGATGAAACAACAAATTTACCACCTACTGAATTAAATACCCAGATGGTTTGAGTTAACTATCTTTAGGTTACCCATCTCTGCATTCTGCCCTTTATCTGTAGAATACCTGTCTCTCTACAGTGATGATGAAGAACTCCATGGAGAAGCACAACATGTATCCAGAGTGAAGACCGTGCCAAATCGTCAGAAAGAGGAGTGTGGTCACATGAGAAAGAGACTTATTGCCCAGGAACTTCAATCGCTTGAAGACATGTCTTAAAAAAGAAAAGAGAAAAAAAATATTCTATTTTATTTATATGGTGCCACATCATAAAGTTATCTCATATCACTTAAAAAAAAAACCCCCCAACAAATCAAGAATTATGGATCATCTCTTTTTGACTAACAGTCTAGATAATGGCAGGCAGAAATGCTTAAAGCATAAGCCATCACTGCCTCCATGGCAAGCATGCACTTACCTGGAAGTTGTTGTTGCATAGCAACTGAGGTTATATTAAAACATTTCAACAACTTTGCTTGGTGCTCGTATATTCAAGGCTGGCCCAGACTCTGCGATACAGTACCTTAGACAAGTGCAAACATATCTCCAAACCTGTGTTTTTCTTACAGCACACTGGTGACAAGCTGTAGAGAGCAGCGTCAGAGTACATCACGCACTACTGCTTAAAAGCCTTGCTCATGGCAAACCAAAAATCTGACAAGCACACTCTCTTAACACAGCGACTGACCGGATGCAGACGTAATACTAAATTAGTCGAGCCTTGCATTGACACTGGTACTGTAATTTGTATGAATTTGAACGCCTCACAAACAGCTTGCATGTTCATAATTCTATCCAGCCACTAGTCTTCCCTTGCAAGAAAGCTTAAAAAAACCCAAAGAAAAACACAGTATCAAACTTGACCCATTTAATGTTAAACTGTAAGTGTGTGCTGAGAGATTCATAACTCAGAAGTGGCACATGGGTGACTATAAATAGACTTTTCTTTGTAGGTCAAACAATGAAAGCATTTTAAGTGTCAAGTCTGTATTTTAACTCAACAGGCATTAAAAAAAAAAAACATGTCCATCGACCAGCTATAATGTCACCTGTAAGTGATGTTCTAATAGGTTATTAGTTTCTTGAGATGATTTTATAGCCACTTTGGAAAGGTGTCACTCCCCCTCCTCCGCTCTCTCCGTCTCATGCAGTTTGGGATAATAGAAAGTAAAAGTAAGCTTAGGTAGCTAATGCATTCAGCTGAAATGGGCCATGTAATAAACTGTATGTTCAATAAATTGCTTTGCCCACTCTGGTCCTTATTAAATGATGCCACATGCTCCTGCTGCAACACCGCCTTTAATTGGCAGGTTTAACACCAGAAGATTCATCTGGTGTTAAAACAAACTGGGCTGCTCGTTTATTGTGAAGCATTGCCACATCGGCATATTGGATTGAACTGTTATTCCCTGGGTTATCATCTCTAAGTAAATATTTAACTTTTTACAACACCACTTTGAGTACTAGCTAGAGTACAGATTTCAGGCTGGACACTGACCTGGCAGCCCAAGCGTTTGTGTTGATGTTGAAGGAAGATATGGTTCCTCCAAAAAGTGGTGTGGTTTCAAAGACCCACACCTTCATATTGGCACAGGCGTCCCACTTGTGCTTGCCATCCATTACACCATTGTAGCCTAGTCCAGATAATATACATACACCCTCCTGTAACACACAGAACACAAATCATTATCATTTGCTCATGTAAGATCTCACTATGAAGCACAAGAACCTGATAAACTGGGACTGTACCTGTTACCAGGTATTCATTTTTACCAATGAATTTTCAAAACCGTTACATACGATTCTACCCCATTTCCACAACTTTAAGTAGTTTCTGTAATAGGTAAGCCTATATAGCGACCATAGTGCGCAGGCTTGAGCCATATTTTAGATTTGTTTTTCAAAAGCCAAACATTATTAAAACACGCACTTCCCAGGCATTTTCTTATCAGCAAGCTGCTAGCGCTGCTAACTTCAGACATTCCCGCTGCCAACTGATACTAATGAGGTTTCAACAGTCATGCAGCACAGCACTAGATTTTAAATTAGTTATACAAAATATTTCATGTTAACATTATGTTTTGAGATTTTTATTAACATATTTTAAACAATAGCCAAAACAATGTATATTCAAAACTTTTGTCCAAAACATTCTGTTAATTCCAAAGCATTTCTAGGCCTAGAAACCCGTTTTCTGACTTCATAACCTTTCCAGGAAATTCATGACCGTGGGAACCCTGTATTACTCTGGGCTGATCAGGGTGTGGCGTAAAGAAATGCATGCAAAGCTACGCAGAGGGAGTTGTTTTACCGTCTCTCGCAGCAGGTGTTAAGCTAGATACTGTCTGTAAATACAGATTCATTTGAATTAGGTTTATTTTGGGAATCAAAGCAGTAGGCTGTTAGACGTTTGCCATCAAAGCACAACTCCACTTTTCATGCACACATTTGCAGAGTAAGAGGCTACTTACCGCTATAACCCAACAGCTGACATATTTATACAAAATGACTTTGGCCCAAAGCAGTATAAACACACAGCGGTACCAGAAGGGCTGAGCCTGTGGAAAGGACATAGTACATTTTAGACAATGAAAAACATATCCTGAAACACGCAAGCATACACGGCGATTACATTTGAACATATTGTTCTCACCTCATACTCATCTGTTAAAAAGTAGCTGTCTGGGTAATAGGGACTAAATGTTGCATATATCACTAGGCAGAGAAAACCCAGAGAAAACCTCTTCAAAGCTGGTATAATACTGGAGGAGAAAAAATCAAGACGAAGATGGTTACTGTGACACTGCACAGTTGGCTTATTTGACAGAGACATAATAAAGATAGAAAGAAAATGTGTCTTTTCATCACACATCATTTTCTTGCTCGTTTACCTGTTCGGAGGCTTTCCGGGGCAGTCGGTGAGCTCCCCTGCCACCAGCCTCTGGTAGCTGCGCAGTGTAAACTGAGGCCCCACCAGGAAGCCTCCATAGAAGTAGGAGAAGCCGCACACCTCCAGCAGAGAGGGAACAGACGGCAGGGCTGCGCTCTTCTGCTCTGAACTCAGCTGGGACTGGAGTTTAAAAGGATATGCGAAGAGGAAGGTGATTAAAAATAAAGAGACGAAGGGCAATAGGAACGAGGGATGAAGGGAGTGGAGGAAGAGAACAGAAAAGGGCAGATATGTCATTTTTTTAAAAAGCAGGCGGACGAGCTCAGGAGATACAGTACCTAGTTACAAAGGATTCGTGTAGAATTTGACCACAAACTCAAGATAACTGCACTTATTACTGGCAATTAACTGCAGGCTGTAATCTGTGTACAGAAGAGTGACCCTTGGCCTTAATTTGAACCACTTAGGAGATAGCTGTAATATTAACCACATGAGAGCAGATTCATACATTGTTAAAACAGAAAAAAAAAAAATATTAAACAGAATCTTTTTTAAAAACACAACATAAACACTCATCGAAATAAAAATAAAATAGTGCAGCAGTAGGGAACAGATACAGATACCAACTGTAATAGGAAGGAACCAAGCACACTGTAGATGAGCTTTAAACTGGTAAAGGAAAGATAGGGTGACTGAAATACACCTTAACGGGCCTGGGGCATATTTGCTAATATTTATATTAACGTGATATTATATTTGATGGCACATTTGTTTGATCATTTATTCAGTCATATATGCTGTGAATCAATGAGTCGGGACAGTTTTATGGTAAAATTGGATTACCAAGACTGTTGCATCCGGGTGATATAGTAAGTACAGTATCAATTTTTGGAAGTCCAGTATTGAATTAGACAAAAATAGTCACTCATACTGTATCTGGTTACATTTTCTCAATTGAATTGCCATATAAATTAACTGCAGAATAATATATACTGACATTGCGATACATTATTACATTATTGTCCTGTTTCTCTCTTCTGTTCTACATCATCTTGTCTCCTCCACAGAGCCTTTAATAGGCAAAAGCAGAGCGCCTGAGCTGACTGAGGCTACACATAAAGGAGAGGAGGAAGAGTAAAGGGCCAGACCAGCTCCTCACCAGCACATAGCCCTTCTGTTATATTGCAGTTGTTTCACTACTGCTTTGGGTTGCTAGTAGTCCTGTTTTCAGGGTTTTATTTGGTTGGTTTAGTTTCACACTTTTTAAGTAGTTTAGTGGGAAGATCCTTCTTAGCCTTCATTTGAGCTTGCCTGGGGTATCAAAGCAACCTTTGACAGATAGATGGATAGATGCCAAGATTTCTTTTCTTGAATGGTCTTTGTTTGAGCCATTGTTGTCTTGAGGGCCCAATATTTATGCTACAACTTTACTACTTTAAATAACTTATTTACTCAGGTTACTTTACTCTTTGGTAACTTGTTTGTATTAGTATTCGACTGTTCCAGCTTCTGACTGCACATTTGTACACAGTGATCATCCATCTACTTGGTGGTGAAATCTACCACATACTCTTTCATTCACTAAACCTCATATACCTTTTTTGCACATGACAGAATTCAAAAAGAAGCAAGAAAAGACACACAGGAACAAACAGAGAAAAACTACGTGCAAAAGTCAAACAAACAACAGTCCAAGACAGATGACAGACATATTGACGAATGATCAAGCAGGCAAAAGCAAGAGATATCAACCAACTCACTGGTTCCTTCCCGCCGTCATAGTAATCAAATGTCAAACCTGTAATCAGAAAATGCAACTGGTGTCAAATCTATGTTAGGGTGACTAATGCTGTCATGATCATTTGAATGAACACCTTAAAGCATGCAGAGGACATGTCAGCTGTTTATAAGTGTGTTAATCATTCACTAGAGTACAAAGGGAGATGGCAACAGGAAGATATCAAATCAAACACAATGTGAAAACATCAGCTTTTATTAAACTATTGCTCACCAACAAGTTTCAGTGTCAGGACACAATGAGGCATAGTCCACTTGATGTCATACTCCTCTGTCGCTGTGTAGTAATACCCTGCCAGCAGGTATACCTACAGGGAGACAGAATGACACAAGACATCCAGTAAGCAAACCTCTGCATTATCCGACATCTCTAAGCTGATGTTTATCACAGATGTACGTGACAGAAAACTCCAGGAGAAAAGAATGGAAATAAAACAAAAAAAAACACAGGAAGTGTGGTGTAAGAAGAAAAAGAAAATCTGAAGACAAAACAAACACAAAGTTAAATTAAGCCTGGACGCATTGGAAAAGGGGAGAGGAAACCCCCAGGCCACCTCACCATTTGAAAGGTAAAGCTGCTCAGGACAGTTGTTACCGTCCTTCCCATGAGCCTCAGCATCAGGAATTGGACAAGGATGCATACTGCGGAGTGATAGATCTGAGAGCCTGGAAAAGAGACGGACAGAGAGGGGGGATGGGGGTGATGGTGAGTGCAGTCAAGTGTGACCTGTAGGACTGGACATGAACAACAGCATTTTTCCTCCACAGTTCAGTATCGGCAGAGATTGAGAAAAAGGACAACAAGGCAAATCCATGATACACACATTCGACTTGAAATGAGCTGTCAAAAGAGGCGATGGGAGAAAAAATATTCCACAAGGAGAAAGATAAAATAACAGACCTGCTGTAAAATCCGAGTGCAGCCACAACAGAGTAAAGAAAAGAGAGCGAGATCAATGTTAACAGTTTACTCCAGCATGCCACTGTCATCCATGAGGAAGCTCCACCCATTCACGCTATCTAGAGGAGCACATCTTACCACTGCCGTCCCATTGGGAATATATAAATTAATCAAATTATACAAATTAATCCATCAATTGTTTTTTTTCTATGCAATGTCAAAAAACAGTGAAATATGCTTGTTATAATTTACCCGAGCCCAAGGAACTCTATTTAAATTGCTTCTTTTATTCGACCACCAGTCCAAAACTCAAATATTCACCTTTGAGAAGCTGGAACAAGCAAATCTTTGGCATTACTGCTTGGAAAATGATTGATTACTCTCTGCAGCTGTACACTGAATAACTTTGAGTATCCAACTGTTGGTTGGACAAAACAAGCAATCTGAAAATGGTACCTTTGGCTCTAGGAACTTGGAAAAAAGTGAGAAAAGAATCAGCAGATTAATTGATTGTGAAAATAATGGTTAGTTGAAGCCCTCAGTGTACTGTATATTAAGCCGTGTGGGAAAGTCTGGGCTACATAGATAAAAACAACATTTAGAAGTGAATCTCCAGTTGTCAAACCTGCTGGTGTAGTCAAGAAGTAAATGTGGTAACGAGCACCACATTTACTTCCTCGTCAATCCAGAAATTACTCAATAGTTGATGATTCATCCCCACAAAAGGCTTGGTTTCACCTCAGCCATTATGTTCCAAACTACATGGAAAAGTGCTTTCTGCTTAAGTCCAGTGTTTCTTCTAGTTGTTACAGTTATGCATTAAATATGTAATTCAAAGGTTAAATATATTGTATTGTGGTGCTTCTGGGATCCCATTTTAGTTTGCAAATATATCACATATCCATAATAAATTCAAATTAAAAATGCAATGCGCCACAGTGCAGAATTCAAAATGTTCAAAAGAACTCTGCTTTATGATGCTTCATAAGGAAGAAAATGCATTCAACACATTTGTTAGACCTCAAGGAATGCACGCAATGCTTTCTGGTATGTAACGCTGAATTGAAACATAACTTTTGTGTGTTTGCAACCTGACACGTATCTTACCAGACTCAAGAAATAATCATTTACAGCTGAATAATAACAACAACAACAACAACAAAAGTCACAACTCACCAAAGTTGAATGCGGCTAGGGCCAGTCCGGAGAACATGTGGAACAAGTGAATAACTGTGGCAGGCTGGTAGAACAAGAACCGCCGGTAGACCAGAGCAAAAGGATACCCTGCAGGAGAGGCATAGAGAAATGAACAGAAATCAAACCTGTTAACGCAGCCATTGTTGACACCTCCTGATATTAACAACACTGACCTTGGGGTAAAAACGTATTGGTGATTTGGCACACACGCGTAGCACATTAGTACTCGTATGTGTTGCTACAAATCTGGCATCTCAAGGAGAAAGACAGCTGCCCTACGTAGGACTAAGAGAAGGAAAACCAGTGATCATGGTAAAAGTTATGTTCACACAGGGTCAACCAGGTCAGTTTGGCAGATCTGACTTCGCTTGAGCCCTGCTGTTTCAGGAGTCGCCTTTTTAAGAACTGAAACTAACACCTGCTGCCCCCCCCCCCCGCCCGCGTTCCTGACCAACAGCCGCTACTGCCATTATTGCCATTGCTCTTATTTTTACTATTACTATTATTATATTGCCAATAGGATTATTAGTATTAATATTAACATCAATACCATTACTATTATTATTGCTTTACATCTCTATGTGGAACTGTGCTGTTGTGTGTTCTCTTTCCTCCTGCTCACACAATCTCTCCCGCTCTCTCAACCCAACCGGTCGAAGCAAATGATCGTCCACCCAGAGCCTGGTTCTGGTTCTGCTCGGGGCTTCTACCCGTTAATAAAAGGGAGTTCTTCCTTGCCACCGTCACCTAGTGCTTTCTCATGGTGGGAATTGTTGGGTCTCTGTAAATAGTCAGTCTAGACCTGGTCCATACAAAAAAGTGCCCCGAGATAACTTTGTTATGATAAAACTGAAGTGAATTATATATTTCTGATGGGGTTTTTATCTAAGAGGCTGAGTGCCACAGACAGAGTAGGGAAGTCCAAAATTATTGATAGACAAATGAATGCAGCTGCTCTTTTCACGGGACTTGTGGACTTTTGCAATCCAATAAATCAAGTATAAAGCCCCTTTAGGGTTAAACCTACATCATATTCGCCTATATGTTTAGCAGAGGAATCACCTACCAAACACTCCTGTTCTTTTAGGCTCCACTGACGTAGCAAACGGCCGTTACTATATGACCACAATATTACGCAAGTCACATTAAGCAACACTGGTACAAGAGGCATGCGAAGGGGTAACTAAAGGGTAGTAGCTAACCAAAGTCTGGTCTGAATGGCCACGTTCACTTCAGTCTTTTATACTGTTGGCGTGAGGCGACGAGAGAGAGACAGACAGACCTGCTTATGTGTCAGAACAAAGTTCAGAGAGGACAGCATGGAGGACTCTCTCTCTCTCTCTTGGTCTTAACCGATAATAAAATCAGCAGGCCCAAGTTAAAGCAAATTTGTGCACTTTAATAATGAAAAGAATGAATGAATGAATAAATATCAGCTTTAATCCAACATGTCAGCGTCTGTCTCCCCTCTGCTCAACTGAGTTAAAAATGGAGGGCTGATTGGGGGGTGGGGGACGTATTTTTGGCAGCCTGTGCCCAGTCTCCTTGTCAGAGCATACCCCCCCCAACAACACTGATGCTATTATTCCCACCAACCTCAGTCTCATACAGTTACACTAATCCCACAAACAACCTCATCAAACTGTGGGGCGGCGTGTTTTTTGGAAGTCTGCATTTTGTAACTGCCCAGCACACCTGACCTGGGGGCTGTTAGAGAGTCCAGCAATTAGGGCATTCCGATGGTCGACAGTACAAACCACAATACCAGACTAACCACATCCCCACACCACCCTCATATCAGTTAACTGCCACAAGTTAGCCGCCGGTGAGGATGTATAGCAGAGAGGGTGTGTGCCATTTATCTGCAAACCGTCTGAAAATCAGTCGGTTAGTTCGGCGAAGCCCGTGGTGGATTTGACAAGATCATTATTTAGCTAGCTACACAGCAGTAGACCGAAACAACTGGTTTGCAGCCTGTAGCTAGTTGTCACAGTTCACCTGACTGAGCGTTGTGTTAGCAATGAGTGGAACAGTCACACAGAGCAACGAGAGCAGCTCGGCGCTCGAGCCTGGCACCGGGGTGGATGCAATTTCGGCTAGCCGCCAGAAAAACCCGCAACTGATTCGTGGGGTGGAACTCACCGATTAAAATAGATAAAATGAGTCGAACCGCTGGCTCCGGGGAACCTAAGGACTCCGACAGATTCTCCAGCAAGGGAGCCGCCATCTTTCTTGTGGGCGGAAACGTCTCTTCACGACGGTTCAGTGAACTCTACTGACTCACGGCAGACATCAACACAGACACACTCGGCTTTTTAAAGGCACTTCGCGGCTCAGCCTCCTTCAAAGTCAAACTGCGTTGTCCCCCCCCCCTCTCCTCCTCCTCCTCCCACTTCCCCGCCCCTCTCGTCCGTCTTTACTACACTTTCATGTCTTCGCGCTGGTGTGGTTAAAGGTGGGGTTTGTGGGCGGACAGGTAGGCTCTGTGTCGCAGCACACACACACACACACACACACACACACCCGGAATGCTGCAGGACGGCAGCGAAGCGGCGCCGGATGCTGTGTGAACACCAACCGCCTGTTGGTGATACGGCGGTGTGAGTGCGCCTCCGTGTGGCGACTCCCGAGTTAAATACTTACCCTTTTACATCATTAAGATTACAACTCTCTCATTGAATAGTGATGAATATGCAAATACTTTTCAGTTTTGTGTTGTCTATATGACACGAACAATGTATATATCATGTTAACTTTAAATAAAATCCTAGTGTATTAGATAGTGAAACATATTTCTTGACTGTTCGATCGTGGGAATAGCTCGACTCCACTACATTTACTTCCACGCTGTGGCGATAGTATAATATTTCTGGTCACGTTTGATTACACAAAAGAGCACGTTTCTACCAGTAAACACTTTCAATCTATAAAAAATTAGGATTCACTTAGAGCCTTTGCATATTGATTTTCACAGAAGTGGCGGGGCTTCTCATTAAGAGAAACCTACTAGAGAAATATCTAAAGAGCAAATAATTCCTAACCTTTTCCCGGGACATTTGCGATACTAGTACACTAGATACATGCCTTATTGCTATGGTGCCATGTTGCATTTACTTAGCAAAAGGAACAAACGATCAAATACCAAATTAATAGTATTTGTTCGTGACAAACATTACCTCAGACTCCTTAATATTCAACTTTATCTGTGTAAAACACGAGATTTTATTTACCGCAGTGCATGTCGGTTATGCAAAACTGGGCGAAATATTGGCCATTCACAACGCTCCATTCTAGGAAGGCAGCATTTGAAGGGGTGGGACTTCTGTCGTGTCAGCCAATCAAACGGCGGACTGCCATTGCTTCTGCCTCTCAGCCACGGATCAAACTCGTACTGGATATCTAATCGATTTGAGTGATTCTCGGATTTTGTAGTTGGCATAGCAGTCAGAGTTGATAAATTAAAAGGTTTGGATTACAGATATTACAACTGATAATGATTGCTGTAGCTGTGATTAGTAGTAAACAGTAGCATTGAATTAATTAATTCCCTTTTAGATCAATTAATAAAGGATCATTATGTAATTCTCAATATCCATTCTTGTCATTCATACATTTGTTGCACAATAGTTTTTTTCAGCTGCATTAACATAACCAATCATATAAGAAATATTGCTCAAATTTCCTTCTGTAGCAAATGATGACAAAAGAGAAGTAAAAGACAGCAGTAAATAATTCATATGAGCAACAAATCCAACACTTTTAAACACAGATGCAAAAACCATGTTTATAGCAAAGACACTCTGTGTTGTTTGTGTTATGTACAGATTCTTTGTTGACATCACACACCATATACTGTACCACTTTGTTATTGATCACTCCTATTGAAAATGTGAAATTGAATTCCAGTCACATAGAAAATGAAGACATTCACAATATTAATGCCGTGGATTGATATTTGACTAAGTAGGCTACTTAAATGAGTTTAATTAAGCTATGACTGGGAAAGATTCAAACTGGAACCAAGTCAAACTGGACTAGTTGAAGCTATAGAGATCACTACACTAAAATGGGTCATTCTACATAATGAGCAACTTTTCCTTTTGGTATTTTAAGCAAAGTGTGATACTAACACATTTGTACTGTTACTTAAATAAAATTCAGAATGCAGGACTTTTACTTGTAACAGAGTATTCCCATTATTTCTGTGGCCTTGCTACTTTTACTCAAGTAGAAGATGTGAGTACGCCTTCCACCACTGACCCCATGGTACGTTCATGATCTCAGTTTTACACACAGCACTTGAACGCAGCATGACCTTTTGCGGTTCCTCTTCCTCAGTCGCGTTAATGCGCGTGCGGCCATAAACCAATGGGGCCGAGCGAGAGGAGGGGCTACAGTTCCCGTGTTCATAAATACTCTGAGCTGCTCTCTCACGTCCGCTCTCTTGTCCTAGACGAAGTGAACCCTGGTGGCCCGTCGGTACCCTTGTGATTCCTAGCAAAAAACCCGCAATCATGAGCAGGAAATTCTTCGTTGGTGGAAACTGGAAGATGAACGGCGACAAGAAAAGCCTCGGCGAGCTCATCCAGACCATGAACGGAGCCAAGGTGGACCCCAATGTCGGTATGTGGGTTTTTGACAACCGCTACGCCGAATTTCCCATTGAGCGTTTCTAATTTTAGCCACCTGTTTTCTGATAATCGTGGTCACATTGTTGGTTACTTTAGTGCCTTGTCGGCGTTTTGTTCCCTCATTTTTGTTTTTGGTTCTTTTTTTTTTTTATCCACCAATCGATATTTCCACACCAAGAGTCAAAATGGCTCTGTCGTTCAATAACTCAATGACACCGGTAGCATCGCAGTCCTACATCTCCCTCGTTTTATGCACTAGTGAAGTTACATTCGGCGTGAGCTCCGTGTTTTCCCAGCTAACGCACGGCCCCAAACCGAGACCTGTATGAAACCGAGCGATGTGTCGGTGGTCGGTGTGCGTTTGTAGCGGCACGTAGTCCAGCAGCCAGCTCTGTTGTGACGGTGCAGGATGCGTTCAAGTGAGGCCGCTCGCTAATAGCTGCTCTTTCATCGTGATGCAGAAGCCCAAGTGTAAGAAGTTATTTAGTTTAGCTTGTTGGCAGTTGGGGCAGCCAGGCGAAGAAAATCCATGGTCACGGAAGTACTTGAAGGCCACAGAAAACGCAGATTTATGTATTTTACTTTATTTTTTTCCCCACTTGTTAATTTCTAGCCTTCTCGTATACGATTTTTAAAATTTTTTTTTTTTTTTCCCCAGCGTGATTTAAACGCAGCAGTAGACAGTTGCCCTGTTGCTGTCCGGCTTCCTGCAGACGGGAGACAAACTGCACAGATGCTGTTTGTATTACAACATTTATCAGTTGCAACACGAGCAGGGAGAGTTGAATGTGTCGAGGCCTGTTTCTTCTGTCATCGGGCCTGTTGTGTGGGCCTTCAGCTGCCACGGGCCAAAACTAGCACTGTGTTCAGCCCAACACAGTTCAGACTATCCTTGGACCTTGCTCCACTAATGAATCCTCCCCTCCCCAGAATGCAACTCAAGCAAGACTTCTCCCACTGGCCTTTCTGCAGAGCTTTAAACCCAAAGTTCAGCCGGTTCCTCACCAGACTGACTTTCTTAACGTGTCTGGATATTTAAACCAGTTCTTTCTCGTTGACCCTGTTGAATTCTGACTCTGACCTCTGCAGAATGCGGCCATGTATGCGACCTTCTAGGAGGCTGAACTCGGACCTTTAATGCAGAGGGGCTTGACTGTGGCTGGGGACAAATGACCTTTACCAAACCAATAATACCAGGAGGTGTTTTAATATAGACTCTCGCAACCCCAAGATATAGTTTCACTTTGAATGTCAGTGTCTTGACTACTGTACTCTGCTTGACCCGTGCAGGCTGCACTGCTGTTAAACTCATGTTTGCATATGAGAGCAAACGCTTAGTGTTTGTATACGGTACGATACATTTCAGTATCAAAGATTTACACCATGAATAGTGCGTTTCCTAATACTATTTGTCACTTGGGTCGTAGTAGTAAACTAGTATATCGACGTATTTGTTAGGCAGTAAAAATCTGGTGCTTTTACTGCTGCTACAAGTATTTGCGACGTTGACAGCATCTGAAAGCACTAACAGATTGGATTTAATTGTTGTACATTATTGTCCATCTAAGACTGGTAAGTCAGTGTAAGAGTGATGGCAGTTTCCAGTCCTGTGTTTGGACTGTTGGAGGTGGATGACCCTTTTTTGTTGACATTTGGAGCATAGATTGAGCCTTGAAACATCACATTTGAAACATTTGGCTGAATTTGTCTCTTTAATCCCCACGGTGCTGTTACACTGAGGGGAAAAGTGCATAGTCTTGTACTTGGCAGCAGTTTAGGGTGGTTATACAGGCTCTCACTTGATTTATTTATTTTTTTAAACTGAAAGCCCACATTTTGGCACAGTCTTAAATATCCTAAAATGTCTTTAAGCAAGGCCTGGAACCTCTTAGGATATATACTTAAGCAGCTGAACATACAGGTCACATTCATGGAAATTAGCCAAACAGAAATGACATTTAAGGAAATGCAAGAAATGTACAGTAAGTGTATCATAGACCGGGCACTGTTTGGGCTTTTGGTTTTCTTTTCCTTGGTACATTACTGCTAAGCAATACAATTATTTGAAATGAAGAATGAATAGGTCTCATTATTTAGCCATCACACCCACATTACTAAATGACTAGTATATCTTCTAATGTACCAAATGCACATTTTAAACAACTGTCAGTCACATCATTGATATTAAGGAAAAAAGTATTGATTTGGTTTTATGAATAATTTCTCCCTATATTAATACATGGACCACACGAAACCTATGCTGTTTTTGTCTTCTGTGTCAATAGAGGTGGTGTGCGGCGCTCCATCAATCTACCTGGACTTTGCCAGGTCCAAGCTGGACGCAAAGTTCGGCGTGGCTGCTCAGAACTGCTACAAAGTTCCCAAGGGTGCCTTCACGGGGGAGATCAGGTAGGTCGCGTGTCCATCAGAGGAAAATAACAAGATGCTTGATAATGAACAGGTGTGAGAATATTTGATTATTTTGTGTTTATTGCACGAATATTATCTGTCTTCAGCCCTGCGATGATCAAAGACTGTGGTGTGAACTGGGTGATTCTGGGACACTCTGAGAGGCGCCACGTCTTCGGAGAGAACGATGAGGTAATTCTGGGTCATTTTATCACTGTTGCCATTCTGTTATGACACCAAGTGCTAAATGGTAAATGTTGCATCCTTTTATATGAGTAGGAAACGCATCCTTTCTCCTGCATAGCTTTTGTGATTAGGTGTGTGTGTGTGGTTAGCTTATTGGTCAGAAGACAGCCCATGCTCTGGAGAGTGGGCTCTGTGTCATCGCCTGCATTGGCGAGAAGCTGGATGAGCGAGAGGGCGGCATCACCGAGAAGGTGGTCTTTGCTCAGACCAAGGTCATCGCAGGTACGTGACTCCTGACAATCCTGCCGTAGGGTTTTATATGCACAGGATGAAGTCTAAATGTTGCACCACACATTTTGGAGACGCTGTTTGCTAGAGTGTGGTGGAAATTGGGGAAACCTTGCAAAATACATATTCAAGTCTTATCGCATATCTTTCACAGACAATGTAAAGGACTGGAGCAAGGTCGTGCTTGCTTATGAGCCTGTGTGGGCCATCGGCACCGGCAAGACTGCTTCCCCACAGCAGGTAAATATAAGTAACCACTAAAAATGATTACTGCAATTTCTTCCCACAACCCATCATAATGTTTCCTGTCTGGTCTCAGGCTCAGGAAGTTCATGAGAAACTGAGGGAGTGGCTGAAGACCAATGTGTCCGAGGCTGTAGCTAACTCTGTGAGGATCATCTATGGAGGTCAGTCCGCGTGACAAGATGCTGTTTCTTTTGTTGTTGAATATTTTCTAGAAATATCCTCATTGTCTCTTGGTTTTTTTATTTGTTTTTTTTTACCTCTCCTCAGGTTCTGTGACCGGTGGCACCTGCAAAGAACTCGGCTCCCAAAAGGACGTTGATGGCTTCCTTGTGGGCGGAGCCTCCCTCAAGCCAGAGTTTATCGAAATCATCAACGCCAAGGCATAAATCCTCAGGCAGCTGCAGTGAGACCATGTCCCGATCAGAGGCCAGCTCCATTCAGATGATCCACTTCCATCATCCCTCACTCTCAGCACTTAGTCTTCTTCCCCTTTTTATTCAAAGTATCTGTGTAATGACGTCATTCCCTCCTTTTCCTTTAATTTTTTTTTTTGTATAATTTGTCATGACAAAAGGGGACAGATTGACACATGCACTGTATGGCGCTGAAAAGGGTTAAGTCCACTGATAATAGCCTGTGTGCATACTAACTTCCCCACAAAGTGCTGAAGTTGTAAAGACTGACGATTACACCTTGAGGTGGCCGGCCAGTCCACGTCTTTACCTGAGAAGTTTACAAACTTTTTTTTTTTTTTGTCTTTTTAATATCGTGATGATCTGTGGCTTTAACCTCCCCGTAGGTGCATGTTCCGCTCTCTCGTTGGGTGTTTTGCCAAGAGGGAAGTGTCCATTACATGTTGCTCATATTGTGTCATGGCCGATGGGTATGTAGGTGGGAAGGCTGTAAGGAAACATTATAATAAACTGTTTAGAGATGGTTTTTAGTGTTGTGTTTTCTTTTGCGTTTGTTTTGAGGTATATTGCGTGACAAAGAATCCTTTCCGTATTCTTATATTTTGTGTGTGTACGCTAACAGGCTTCATAACCGGCTCTTCAGACTGCTGTGTGTTCACATACAGATGATGGTAATCCCAATGGTATTCTCAGTACGGCAGGGAGAGAGTATCTCATTACAGAAGTGAACTCCTGTTAAGACAATGCTATGTAGAGAAACATTTGACCGCTATTTTTATCCTGGCACTGAACTAAAACAGATGCAGCGGTGAGAGATTCATGTATCAAGAGCTTTGCCAATTACAAACTTGCACACAGAGACTAATGTTGGACTGTAAAACAAAACCCAAGCACAATGAGTATTCTAGTCTTGTGTTGCAACAAGGCTTTATTGCCACTAAGGCCTTGGTTGTTTTTTTTTTAACCCTAAAATCTTTAAATTGAGAGTAGTGAGGGGGGGTAGGACATGCAATAAAGGTCAGCAGAGATGTTGCAGTTATGTGCATTTTAGCATTAGGCCAGATGTCCTCAAGATTGTGCTTTTAATTAATAAGCTTACTTTTATATCGTAAGTATATAAACATTTCAAATACTGCGAATAGCTGCGAGGTATTTACACCATCGTGTTTGGCTGCGGTGGGTTTGTCTCCCTGTGGCCTCGAGCTGGATGGTTTAACCTTTATTTCTACATGGTACGTTGGCTTAGGATGCATGTCTTTTGTAGCAACACTCAACAGTTAAAGTACAATAACTGAAGCAAAAGGACAGTAACAGGCTGAGTCATTAACAGAATGACAGACACTAGGTGCAGGTAGTGGCCAATTATTGTAAATGGGCACGAGGTTACAGAGGGGTGCATGTTTTGCAGATTACGAGACTGCTGCCTTTCCTATTTGGGATCGTGGAGCAAGTTAGTTCAACTCAGGTTGGGGTCAAAATTCCCTTTGCTGTGATTTAATTCACAATGTGCATGTCTTGACTTGAGCAAACACTTGCTTTTAACCAAATATTTGCCTGTCCCAGTATCTTTGTCGTCTTAACATTCTTACTGTGTTGAAACGGCCACAGGACTGAACCACAGTGCTGTAGGTTCTCTGTATGGTCTCTCTTCTGTGTGTGTCCTGGTGGGAGCAGCTACTGAAACGCTTTTCACAAGCCGAGCAGCAGTAGGGCTTCTCGTTGCTCTCATCGTTGTTGTTGTGGCTGAGGTGGAAGGGTACGGTGGGGTCCTGCAGGCTGCTTCTCAGGCTGGAAGGAGATGAGACTAGGTCCTTGATGCCTGATTCGAGGCTTTTGAGCTGCTCTGCGTTGCGCTCCATCCAGAAATCCAAGGCTCCAAGGCATCTTATTCAATCAGGGCTCTGGGTAAAGGACAAAGGATGACGATCACAATCATGAAATTTAAATAAAATATGATGCAAAGCTACATAACAAAACATGACACAAAATAGACCAAACGTAGACAAAACACACACATAATTACATAGATATATATATTAACAGCATTAATCAGTTATGATATAGTATAAATGCACATACATACATAGTCCTACAAAGACTTGCAGGGACAGGTTTTCTGTATGTTTATGATTTGATTAAACACGGAAAATACACACAATGTAAGCAGCATCATTTCAACTTAAATATTAAAAGTAATCAAGCAAGATGTTGACACTGTGCCCCTCTACAGTGGCCTAAGATTGGATAAAATGCAGGATCCACCCATGGCCTCTTAACATTTCAGTTTCTAATTTAGCTTTTTGTGCAATTATTTAATAAAATTACCACAAAGCAATTGCCACCCAGTGTACCTGGGGTCTTCAGGGGTCTTTGGCCAGTTTCCACCTTTCCCCAAGTGGTAATTCTGCATAGATTTCCTGTGATTTAGCTTTGTGAGCTGGGATCTCAATGGGAGATTGTTGTAACCCCTGGTATCAGACCCAATACTTTGAGCTAAGACTGGTTGTCGCTTATCATAAGATAGATTGTCATTTCACTTTAAAGTAGATGCAAAAAAAAAAAGAGACCCCTAATAAATACAACTTTTGTAAGGCTGATATATGTATTTTTTGTTGAGTCATCGAATATCATGGATACACCTGGAGCAGAGGGGTCTTACCCTTGGGCCTCCGGTCCGGCAGGGGGCGGTACCTCCCCAATCTGAACACTCGGTGTGGCTCAGGCTTATGTCCTTTGTTTACAAGCGAAGCCTGACGTTCATGGACGTGCAAGAATACGTTTCCTAGCGCAACTAAAAGCAATTAATGTCCAACATGCAGTCACTGAAAGCTTTCCTCTGCGAGAGACTGTCAGCGGCGGCGGAAGAGATATTCGGAGCTGTTGAAAAGACAATAGCCGAGTACAAAGAGGAGGTTTTTCGTTCAAAAGATTTAGAAATCAGTCGCCTCAGGATTCAGTTGAAGCTTCTCAAGTCAGGTTGGTGTGACTGGAATCTGCTTGCAACCAAACCCCCATGCAGCTGTTCATCATATTTTAATTAAATTTCATCATTGTGATTGTCATCCTAGAGCCCCGGATGAATAGATGCCTTGGAGCCCAGCTGCCGCAGCACACCCATCACCACCATCATCATCATCTTCCTCCTCCTCCTCCTCCTCCTCCATCTCAGCAGCAGCACCATCAGTCAATTCCTGCAGTGGAGGCTCCTGCGTCCCAGCACTGTGAAGAGGATGGGGGCAGCAGCATGGAGCAGGATCATCCAGAGGCCTCGCAGGTCAAGGAGGAGCAGCAGAATAGCCACAGGGATCTCTGGATGGCGCACGACGCAGAGCAGCTCGAAAGCCTTGAATCAGACATCAAAGACTTCATCTCATCTCCTTCCGGCCTGAGAAGCAGCCTGCAGGACCCCGCCGTACCCTTCCACCTCAGCCACAACAGCAACAACAACAACAGCAGCAGCAACGACGAGGAGAGCAAAGAGAAGCCCTACTGCTGCTCGGTCTGTGAAAAGCGTTTCAGTAGCTGCTCCCACCTCACAGCTCACATCAGGACACACACAGGAGAGAGGCCATACAGATGTGAAATATGCAGGAAGACCTTTATCACATCGAGCGCTCTGAACAGGCACCAGACGATCCACACTGAGGGGAAACACTTTATCTGTAATTACTGTGGTAAATCCTTCAAATGGATGGAGTCTCTTGGCAGGCACATGAGAAGTGTGCATAAGAGAGAGAATGTGCCTGTATGACTCTCGTTGAAATGACACTGATGTCCAATAGATTCATGTTGTTAATGTATGTCAGTCATCTATAATTTAAGTGTAAAACAATGTATGAATGTAACACCTGTTTTCTAGTCGTGTTGGTAACTGCGTGGACTTCATTAAGCCTTGTGAACATATCAACACTAGCCGTAGTGAATGATGTGCAAATGAGTCGTAAAACTACATTCACAGACATGCATTTTATAAATATATCATTGTAAATGTATTTTTACAGAATAAAATGTTAAAACTCTAAATGCTTAGTTTGGTATACTAAACTATCTATAGTATTAAACTACTATAGTTTAATGTGTTCTGCTTTCTGCTGCAGGAACATGAGAATAGAGAAACGGCACAGTCCTCCAGCAGGTGGCAGTAACAGCATTTCATTCGCAGTTTCTCATCAATCTACAGTATTTGACAACATTCAGACTCCAATGTCTAATGTCCTGAGCATGTACCTCTATTCTGGGAAATGACAGTACTCTCAGTCAGTAGCCTGATTCAAAATATGAGGGTGGTAACCTCTTATTCACAGTGAGAGTAACTAGGTACTTTACTCAGGTAGTGTACTTAAGTCGGTACTGGAGTATTTCCATTTTCTGCTACTTTAAACTCCACTACATTTCAGAGGGAAATATTGTATGTTTTATTTGACAGATTGGGTTACTAGTTACTTTATATAATCAAATAAACGATTATGTATTATGATGAATTAAGCTACTTGGCAGTATATAAAGTAGTTAAACTAGCTCCACCGGTACCGGCTGCAACATTAATGCCATGCTTTCACATTAATACATCAATAATTATAAGCCATGAATATGTATTTTTCTGAAATCTGTGTAATGACAACTTTCAATTTCAGTACTTTAAGTATATTTTGATGCTAATACTTGTGTATTTCAGTGAAAGTTTCAATGTATTAATGAGTATTTCTACAATGTGGTATTGCTGCTTCTAATTAGTAAATGATTGGAGTATTCCACCACGGCTTATTCCCCTTTTAATTCCCCTTCAGTGGCATTTTATTTGGATAAATAATCATATTCCACACAACCATCTGACAGTGTGTGTGTCAGCTTGTTCCAACCCTTCAATGAAGCTATATGATGTCTACACTGAGTGAAATTATTCAAACCCAAGGCGCCATGACTTTACCCTAAATGTCTTGTGCATCATTTTAAAAATGTTAGCCCAATGTTAGCTGGGATAGGCTCCAGCCCCCCCCTGCGACCCTTCGGGATAAGCAGTATGGATAATGAATGAATGAATCATTTTAAAAACATTCAGCCTGACGCAGTTGGTATCGGTTTTTGAAAATTTGGGATCGCCACTAGTATCTAAAATAAAGATACTTTGAACTACATTTAGCAGCACGGCATGAGTTTGCAACAACTGATCCACTGATGGATCTGTTATGTTTAAGAGTTTAAACCTCATAGAGGTATTTAAAGCACAGATGTAACTAATAACATTAAAGATGACTCCGTTCTCTTCGAGTGTCCCTGTAGGCCATGAAAATGTGACAGTGATGAACAATAGTGGAATAGCGTTTCTAGTTGCTGTTAACCTGTAAAAACATTTTATCCAGTGGACCTTTAAACTTGCACGTTTCAAATGTTATGGTGGACAACTGCATGGTTGACAGCACTTCATGGACTGAAGGAAAAGCTGCTTCTGGTCAAAGGCCTCCGTCAGGCACGGTTAGGAGTGGGAGCGATGAGCTTATCAGTTTAGGCAGAAACAGGTGGTTGAAGGAGCAAGGATCCAAAAGCACAGTAGTATTAATTAGTATGAATTAATTTGAACTTGGCAGCTTAATGGGAGGTGGGTTGGTAGCACACTGTTTGTCCTGGCTGATGGTGCATGCAGTTTCATCCAAACTCACTGGCAGGTTTCGGCAGATACGCATATGACTGTAATTAGCTTGTGTTTTTCTCTCCTCAACGTTATGGTCCTTGACAGTAGTTTACAGCACATGATCAAAGGTATGTGGACACCGCTTAGCTAGGACTCTTCGTTCCTATAGGCATTTTTAACAGATGACATTTTGACATGTCACATTTGTGTAATGATGGCTGAATTCCATTTAGCTGCTTTGGCTTAAGGGTCGTGGTATTGTGCATGATGGCTCACTGTCACAGCTTACTGGGACACTTAATGTTATTAGTAACACCTGTGCTCTTCCAACTATGACAAGTCCACATGTCAGCCAGGGAAAGGCCTATTTAGGGTACAGCTACTGTATACAATTATATTTGAGACAACAGTGTACTTCCAACTATATAGCAACATTCTGGGAAAGCCCTCTCCTGTTTCAAGGTGACAGTGCCCAGGTGCATCAAGTTAATTTGCTGGGGAAGAACCCATCCACCAGCTTATACAACCTGGAACATTGATTGTGAGCCAGGTCTTATCGCCCAACATCAGTCTCCAACCTCACTGATGCTCTTGGGGCTGCATGGGAGAAAATCCCTGCGACCAGGTTCCAAACATCATGTGGAAAGCCTTTTTATTTGTTTTTTATTTTAGGAGAGTGGAGGCTGTCATAGCAGTACATTAAAGGCCATGGTTTTTTGGGATGAGATGTTGAACAAACATGTGGGTCCAATGGTCAGGTGTCCACACAAGTTTGGCTACGCAATGTATTTGGCACAGGCTATACACTTTAGATGTTGCTCTTGTTGGTTCGCACAAGAAACGCACAGTTACACCCGTTCCCTCTTCAGGTTGACGTTAGACAGGGCTTCCCCCTGCTGCCCTTCCTTTTTGCTGTCATTATGAAGCCATTGCTTATATTCAGGGGTGAAATTAGGATTTGTAATGCAGGAGAGCTGTGATTCACAATGCTGTCCAGATGTGTATATACATATGCAGCAGCAGCAAAGGTAGAGTTGAGTGTTTTGTGTTAGGTGAAAGTATTACATTTTAGATATACAGTAATGTCTTTAATCTATGAAATACATAGTTCATTGTGGAAACAGCTAGGTTTAAGGAGTCAGTGCACACATTCCTTTTTCATGTGCTAGCGCTAAAACAAAATACTTGAGATGCTCATAACTGACTGTGCTGAGTGACCGGTGCCTACACTTCATTCATGTCTCATAACGCTGTAGAACATCTTATTGAACTGCGCTATTATTTCTGGGCACGCTCACTTATTTGAGAGAGATTTTCTGAGAGCTCTCATGTACATACAGGTGCTCTGTGCAGTAAAGCACTTACAACAAGTGTGCAGAGCAGACAATTAAAATGATGACAAAATATCTCTTTGAAATTTAATATCTGGATTACAATAAAGATGAATTGCGCGCCGGGGCTCTGCTCCAAATCATGTAGGTAAACACAGGCACTGGAGTGTTGCTCACGTCTGGCTGTGTGGAGAAGTTATGTAGGGAGAAAGGTTACAACAACATTTACAGGAGTGACTATTTAAAGGTCCCTACAGTGGACACCTTATTCTATCATTTTACAGTCCAGTGTGTACCTTCTCTGCTGTTTGGGCTCAGAAAATGCCAGACATAGG
Source organism: Gadopsis marmoratus (assembly GCA_036023855.1). Classification (NCBI taxonomy): domain Eukaryota; kingdom Metazoa; phylum Chordata; class Actinopteri; order Centrarchiformes; family Percichthyidae; genus Gadopsis; species Gadopsis marmoratus. The sequence goes on from JAVQJF010107224.1 coordinate 31,027, forward strand.
TTTTACTCTGCATCTCCAAAAAGTGCAATGTGCTTCCCATTAACTCTTTGGCCAAAGGGCCCCCTCACTCTTTGTTCCCATTAAACGGGTACACTGTGTTTTAGGTAACTGAGGAAACAAACATATTTGCTGAAAGTTTCAGTTAAAAAGAGCAAAGATGGCTTGAATAGGTGGTTTACTTTGTGATTTTGTTTGGCAGGTCTCATTTATCTCATTTACACCCATAACTGGTGTTAACAAACCTGTGTGATTGATTGATTTTGTTATACTGTATGATGCAGAGGCAAAACATGTGTTCAAGTTCATCCTTAATAACAACTTTCCGCCACGTTCAAACCCAACGTTGTGTTCAGCTTTGCAACAATGAATGATCCTCACATTACATTTTTTTTCCCACTTTACAGACATTTAAGAAACCCAGATTTCTCCAGCCAAACCTGTGATTCTGAATTTGAGTGTTTTTTTCCTCAACCTTGATCAAAGAAATATCTATATGGCTTCACAGACGTTATGAACCTACGGACCTTACAAGATTAATGGGAGCAAGATTGAGGCATGGATGTAAACAATGAATAGCAGATTCACACCCAAGATTTCATCCTTTTTTTTATAATTGTGGAAGATATTGTGGTACAAGAATGTATCCCACTACATACACCCATCAATTGGCTGGAGCCTCTGCTAGCATGTATTGGGCAGTGGGCAAGCCATTAATAGTAATATGAAGTAAAAAAATAAAAGACACAAAATAGTATGCTGGAAAGGCTAGCCTAGTCTTACTTAGCTTACTTTGTACCTTGATACCCAGAGAAGACAAAAAAACACTTACATGGGAAAATACAAGGGCAAGTGAATTCAAAGATCGCACGACTGCTCCTCCATCTGTAGTCACTACCTTGTTGTGTCAAACAGCTGTTGTGCGTGGGTAAATGGGCAGACAGGATCCTCATAGATCCATTCTTTGCAACCCTGTTCCTATACCCAGTGAACACCAGTGAAAGCCCTCCATGTTCAGGCCCAGAGCTTTAATCATGTATCTGGTTTGCTATACAGTGAGCTGCTGTGTAGTGGAAGGAGGCAGAGAGGTCCGGTCAGTCGCACGCTGTCTACAACCACTTAAACATGTTTGGCAGCCTGTGTGATCATCTTCTCCAGGCTGAGATGGACTGAGCAAGAGGTCAGAAAAGATTGATTGTATGGGTGAGAGCGGGTGAAAACGTGTTCTCAGCCAGCACTTGCGCCACTTTGCAGTTCGCCTGTTGATGCTGCTGGCTGAGATGGCACTCCTGCAGATGAATGAGGTGTTGGAGGATTTGCTGAAGCAGAGGTTTTATTGACCAGGTTGAGGAGCCCTCTAAAATTGTTAAACAGTAAAATGGGAGATGGCCTAACAGGAGTGTGGCGGCTGCTGCTGCTGAGTCAGCAGGGCAATAAAATGGACCACAAGAGAAGCAGAGTGACAGCCACAGTCAGCGCTCAGGCAGAGGCACAGTGGACAGGTGCAATAAAGGGTAAGTGGAGGTCATGGGGCAAACTTGAAGTATGACAGCTGCAGCAGGAGGAGAAGGATGGTTGTGGAGCATATACGTGAGCTAGAAGATGCAGCAAAGTGTGTTAAAACGGAATCTCTCAGGCAAAATAGAGCTTGAATGGAAATGGAAAGTGTAGAAAGGAAGATATTTTTGCTGGAGCGAGCTGTTGGACTAAACATCTTCTGTACACATTGTCCTGCTTCACATTTATACAGTTACAATTACCAGCAGCTATGAAGGGCACATTAATTATAAGTGGACGTACATAATACATCAACCTGCTAAGTGCCTGGGCATGTTGATTTGGGTGTTAAAGCAAAGGAGTACATATTATTTGGGGAACATTTTCAGAGTTTTGCAAGACTTTGGCATCTCTTAACTGAAACCTTTACAATGAAAACGGGTCCTGATTGGTTGAAAGTTTGGGACTTTAATCTTCATATAATAAAAGAAAAGATGTTGATCTGTCACCTTGTTTATTTAATCCACATAAATTGGTACGCAACCAAAAGTGCTCGCAAATAATTCGTTTTTAAATGTTGCTTCCGCCTGATTGGGGTCTGCCTCCAATGGCAATACAATTAATTACAGATAATTTCATACATTTGTAAGTCCTGTGATCTTAAATTTACCTGACACCATGCATTATCCTGATGCACTAAAACATTCATATCTGGTACTAAAAGTAGGTCAGTATGAAAGAATAAGAATGATTTGCAAATCTTTGTCCTAGATATGAAAACAACAGCTGCTAACAATAAGCTTCCTTTTACATCCAAAATTGCTATATAAGACGCTGTAGTAATAATACTAGGCCCATATGAAATGCAGTGTTCGAACAATACCTTTCATCCACACCTTTCACAGCATCCTTAGAAAGGAGTGATGAAGCGCTAAGAATATCCCCCAGATGTGATGTCACCACAGGGGAAAATCAGATTTGTCCTGCTAGAATATACTTTACATTATGTTGACACACTTATCCAAGGTGACTTTTAATGACACACAACCTACATACCAACTCAGAAGCATGCCCTATACAGTTTATATGTAGATCACAAACTGTGGCATGCCTCAGTATCACTATCCTGACTGAGATGGCTCTTACAGATAAGGCTATCAATCAATGTCACATCAATATGAGCGGTTTTTATTGCATAAATAAAGAAAAGGGATGCGGACAGTGGGCATCTGGAGAATTGTTTAAAACAATTTATGTAGACAGAGGACATCCCTATAAGAAAAAGTAAATTATTGTAAAGTTTGTTTGAACAGATCTACATGCCGTCAATCCTGCGAGGCAGGCGTGATTCTGTGTTACAGCGTGAAGGCTGTATTCACTGATCCGCGTCCTTTTTGAAGGAGATTCCTCCAGCCGGACACGGAGAGAACACACACAGCCCTGAGCCCTCAGCAGCGTCCGTAAATCACACTCTCACAGCTCCTCCTTTCTTTCTCCTTTTCATTTTCTCTCTTTATAATATTTCTTTCTTTTCTTTTAATTTTTACAGTGCAGCAAGGAATGCTCACTCTTCAGGGTGGCTGGTGTTCACTGGAGCAACTCAACTCTCATGTCTCGCACTCATCCCATGTGTCTCCTATTAGCTACACTCACCAAGAGAGGGAGGGACTGGCCGTCGCGGGGGGAAGAGGGGGGAAGAGGAGGGAGTCAGAAAGCGAGAGAGGGGGGAGGGGGAGGATACTGAGGAATTTGATATGCTTTGTGCATGAGTGACTTGTATAAAACAAAGACAGGGCAAATAGTCTGAATGTATGCGAGATGAGGAAAATATAGTGCACGCATGAATAAGCAAGAGACTAGCAAAAAAAGATTATAATTTATTTCCAGATTTTTTTGCCTTCATTTGCATCTTGTTTCACAAGGTAAATTGAAAATAAAAAATAAAAATAAAAACCGACTGCCATACCATGAAAATGTAAAAAAATAATACAAATAATATGTACTGTATATATAATTATATCATTATCAACAAACAGACTACATTAAACATAATAACAATACTATTGATCATAAACATAACATAACACTAAATTGCTGGTCTCATGCATATAGAACACCCCTCAGATACAAAAGAGGGGGGAATTACTAAAAATAGAACCAAAAGTTCCACCAGTTCAGAATAAGCGCCTAGCTACATGCAATGACATAAAAGAGACTCATGTACACATTCCTTCTGGCATCAAGTATTTTACACATACTGTACTTCACTATTGCCGCCCCCATCTAATATACTGTATAGAGCACGATACAAAACAGGACTGAAGTTTTGAGAACATTTTGCAGGGAAGCGCTGGAGTCTGGACCTTCAACGTGGTGCAGTTAGCAGGGACTGTGTGCAACATTTTCACACCCTCCTCCCTCTTCTCTGTTAATCCTTCAGAATCTTCTTGTTTTCTTCAGTGAATTCCCTGTCCATTAGTCCAGCTTTTGTGTTGAGTCTTTGTTCCTTCATTGTTTTCAGTGCTTTTGTTTTGCGTTTCATTTTGCACACATTCTCCCTCGGGTTTCCCCATGCTGCTCTTCATCGTGCCCCTCCCTCACAGGGTCTTGTCACTTTCTTTCTTCAGGTGACTAAAAGGTTGAAGGAGAAACCGTGTCAGAGTGCAATTTCAAGTTTGGACAAATTCAATTTCGTCTCAGACAATTGCAGGTTAATGCTTTTACTTGCAACATAACAGGCGTTTTTGGATACATTTTAAAAGCTTTATTTGAATCCATAGATTGCACTTCACAGGATTCAAATATGTACAGATGTTATGTACATTTCGACATTTATGATTAGAAAAAACTACCTTTTTACAGCTGAGATGCATCAGAAATCTAACTACTTTTTTTTGGTAAGTCAGCCAATTGTAACCCACTAATGGACAGTTTGTGAACAGGCCCAATGCCGCCAAATGTCAGTTGAGATGCATTTTTCACTGTTAATCAGATGAATCGATAATGAAAACAATCATTAGTTACAACATTACACAACATATTCAACAGTGGCGGTTACAATGGACACATACACACACACACAGCCTCTGTACCTGTAATACTCGTCCTGGGTGAGGGAGTGGTGGTGATGGTGATGGATCCACTGTTGTTCCAGGGCCAGTCTCTGGATCTGCAGCTCTGCACTCTGGGCCTGCTGCATGGCCTGGAGCTGATGGGCTGCTGACATGGGACCCGTGAGGGAGGACGGCTGGGGCAGGTCACGGAAAGGAGCACCTGTAGACGACACAGAGAAGGAAGAGGGGGAGGAGGAGGTGGGGATACAAGAGGAAAATAGAGGAATAAAGGAGGGGAAAGGGCGCCGAGGTTAATCATCATCATTATACTCAAAAGTCTCTTCATAAAGTTTCAGCACTTTGGAGTTTTTAGAGAAAAAACTGAACAAGTACATGGACGAGGAGCCTTCTCCTCACCGAACAGCTGTTGGCGGAGCACCTCGCTGTCAGTGAGGGGGTGAGCCAGGATGGGGGTGCCTAGTGTGGCTCCTGGGTAAGGGAGGCGTGCCAAAGGAGACCCCGACGCCAACGGGTCCATCAGGGGGTGAACCCCGCCCGTCGCTGGATGCCAGTGATGTAATAGGAAATACAGGATATATTCAATAAGTGTCAAAGCATTGAATTCAAAGCAGAGATAATGCACAGAGCATGAAAAGAATTTGATGTCGGATTTTTGGTAACAGATAAACAGCCAAGACAGGTGAATAAAGTCAGAGAAATCTGGATTCTGGACACAAACCAAATTCCTTGAACATAATTGCTTTTGCTAAAAATAAACAACAATACCGCTAAAATTTTATTCAATAAAGCAAACGCTAAAGTGAACAAATAAGTATGCAAACATTGGTAAGTGGAAAAACGTTTTCTGTGACACACTGTACTTTGGGAAAATGTGAAATGCAAATATTAATATGCACATTTGAATTTTAAATATGTATGCATTTTTTCACAGAGACAAAAGATTTCTCTTGTGTTTCATATATTTTCTGCTGATTGGTAAAGTAAACAAGTTCACTTGAACAATTGGGTCAGATGTCTCTGAGATAACTACGATCCAAAATCATATGAAGTCACAGAAAACCTGTGTTCAGTGCTGAATTACACTAATACAAAATTATTTATATTGAAGTTAAAGGAGAAGGCTGGCATTGATCTTTGTTTTTCTTACTGTCCACACGAGAAATTCCCATGAAAAGACCAAATCTATCAGTGTGTCAGTCCATCTCTCAATACCTTCCAAATTCCCTGCCTTGTCTGTGGCAAACAACTCCAGACCATTTGTTTCTACTGAAGATGTAAATCTTAAAAAATCTGTCACAAAGATATGTAGTTTAAAAAAGCTGGGCATTGTAGTTTTTGCAAATGTTAAGTGAATAGCATATTAAGACACGGATTAAGACACAATTGGTGAGTCTGACTCAATATAAACTACAGTACCCATGTTCAAGGTATAGAAGGAACGTGTCATCCAGTGCAATGGTGTGGCTCTTAGATTTGTTTTTAATAGTTTTTGGACAATAGAGGTGTATGGTCTGAAGTATTTTACTAGACTTTTTTTAGCCTGCTAGTCTTTTTTTAGTACACAAATCTTGCATGAGTCAAGGCCTTAACTTTTTTTTTTTGGCTACAAAATGTTTTTGGAGGAACACCTCTGTGTAATCTCAAAGCAGTTGATACTGACAATGACAGCATTGTTAGTAACAGTGGGTACCTGTGTCTTGCTGGTGCAGGTGAAGATGTGAGTGGATGTGTGAATGCTGGTGATGATGAGGTGTCACGTTTAACATCTGGAGACGCCCCAGATTCTCTCCTCCACCTCCTCCACCTGTTCCTCCTCCACTTCCCCCTCCTCCTCCTCCACCACTTCCTCCCCTTTCCCTCTCCCTTTCTCTTTCTCGCTCTCTGTCCCCAAAGGCCGGCAAAGTTGCTCTGTCTCTGTCCCTCTCCCGCTCTCTTTCCCCACTCCTGTCTCGCTCATAAGAGGCAGGAGAGCGAGTGGGAGTGGGGTAGGTTTCAGGGGGAGCGGCTGGGGCAGGGGCCGGTGGCAGATGAGAGGACAAGGAGCTGGGAAAAGAAGAATGGGGGACTGGGTGATGAAGTGAGGCAGCGCTGGTGGTTGGTGGAGCAGGTGGAGGAGGAGCTGGCGGTGGAGCAACAGGGCCTGTTGGGGCTGGGGGGGCAGCCGATGGTGCAGATGATGCATGAGAGGGCAGAGAGTGTGGGAGGAGAGATGAAGGGGGTGGATTGGACAGGGGCTGAGGGGGAGTAGGGTTGGGAGGTCGAGTTACTGGGGCCAGAGCTGGGTTCTGGAGGTGCGGGGGTCCAGCAGGAGCTGGGGGAGGAGGGGTGCCATATAGTGACACCTCATTAGCTCCCACTGCACCTCCTCCAAGGAGCAGGGAGTGTGCATGCACATGGGCATTCGCATGAGCATGGGCATGGGCATGGGCATGGGCATGGGCATGGGCATGATGAGAATGAGAATGAGCAAGGGCAAGAGCGGCAGGATCAGGTATGGACCCTGGTGGGTAAACCCGCTCATCGCTCTTGAATTCAAATCCTGGCTTTATTCGATCTCGATGTGCAGCCATTGCATGAGGAAAGCCGACTCCTCCTAACCCTGCACCTCCAATCCCTCCAGGTATTGGGCCTCCTGCCATCCCAGCATGGCCACCAACACCTGGACCCCCTTCAAGGCTGCCACCATACAAAAAGCCCAAGATGGCAGCGGCTGTAGCTGCATCAGTAGGCAGGTGATGTGGGTGGCCTAAAGCATGATTCTGAAACTGAGGAAGAAAGAATGAGGGGTGGACATGGGGGTGGCCATGGTGGATTTGTTGGTGGTGTGCCTGGGCACGACTCACTGCTCCGAGTGGAGACATAGCATGAGGGCGAGCATACTCGCTCAGGGTTCTCAGTGCTGGTGTGTCAGGGCCTAGATATGGACCTCCTAAACTTATTCCCAGGGCTCCCTGAGGGCCAACCACTGCTGATGCCCCACCCATGGATGGCAGGAGGAGGGAGTGGGGGATGGAGTGAGCGAGAGTGGGGTGGAGATGGTGTGCTGGAGGAAGGTGAGCATGCAGGTGTGAGGGATGATGCTGAGGGTGAGTGGGAGCATGGGAGACAGAATTGCATGAGGAAGAGGAGGAAGAAGATGAAGGGTCAAGGATGATAGAAGATGAGGAGGGGAAGAAGAGAGAGGAGCCCTGGCGACCCCCTCCAGCGGAGTTGACGTCCTTCTGCTGCTGCAGACAAAACAGTAAAGGACAGTAAATCAAATCTGCCCTGATATGCTTTACGCCTCTCCCATTAAAGTGATCAATTTAATCTACATCAAATCTGACATACTACATACGTCACACTACATACTACATAATTACCACGCTCAAATTCTGCACACCTGTAGATGTCGATCCAATTCCCTCTCACGCTCACGCTCCCTCTCTCGCTCCCTCTCTTTTTCTCTTAGGTCTCTGGCCCGCTGCTCGACCTCCCTGCGTGCCCTTTCAATGACCTCATTCCTCTTTTTCCACAGTTTGGAGCCATCCAATGGGACAAAGAGGACATCACTGCGGGCGCAGGAATTCCCGCTGCCACGATCAAGAACCTTGTGAAACCTAGACATGAGTGACACAGCAGTGTAGTACATCATTACTACATTCATTCATTCATTCATTCATTATCCATACTGCTTATCCTGAAGGGTCGCAGGGGGGCTGGAGCCTATCCCAGCTAACATTGGGCGAGAGGCAGGAAACACCCTGGACTGGTCGCCAGTCAATCGCAGGGCATTACTACAACCAGTTAGAAATCTCATCATTACAGTTACCATTACTGTTAATTACATCTGATCACATACAGAGGGACTGAGCAGTGTGACACATTGACAATCTCAAATAGGATGAAGATGTAATTTTGACATTACCGTGCCGATTGGCTGGCGTGGATGGGAATATCTACAGGCTTGGGTTCAGGAGAGGGGCTTCTCAACACTGGTGGTGGGCTTTCACTCTCTTCTCTTTCTTCTACGGGTTCCTCTTTGATAACAGGTGTGGGAGGTGGGCCTGAATCTGAATGTCCATCTCCACCAGGGAGTGAAGAACTAGAGGCAGGGGTCGAAATGCTGTTGCTGTTGGCTGAGTTACTAAGAGGCGGAGGTCCTTTTGAGACATTTTGGGGTGAGTGTGATTGCGAGTTGGTATTGCTGCTATTGGTTGCGCTACTGTTACTATTGCTGTTGGCCATGTTACTGCCACTGTTCCCATTGGAGTGGTACGTTCCACTGAATGGAGGGTGGCTGTTCAAAGTGCCATGAAAAGGGGAGGGGCGACATCCAGGTGACACACCTGGCCCAGGAAGTGGCATGTTGGGCCCAGAGGAGGAGCCAGGGGGAAAAGATGAGAAGCCTCCCATCTGATTTGTGGATGGGCTGGGTAATGGAGATAGGGGTGTTGGAGGAGTCTGGGCAGAGGACTGGTAGTGTGGGGGACGTACATTGGGTGCCATACTTGATGGGGGTGGCTGGGTGTGGGAGGTTTGAGTTGGGGGCAGAGGAGGCTGAGTTGGTGGAGGGGGATAAGGAGCATTCGGAGGGTGTCCATGGTGGCTGGAAGAGGAGGAAGGAGAGAGTGCAGGAGGTTGATTTGGGCCTCCACGATTTTGGTACAGAGCCGGCTCTCGCAGGTTTGAGTCTCTCTCTCTGTCTCTGGGACCGGATTGGTAGTGGGCGTGAGGTGGGTGGGGGTGATGGGTTCCTACAGGCCCCGAATACTCTCGTCCCAGGCTTGGAGTCACCACAGGGGGGCTAAGGTACTCTCGATTTGTGCCAGTGGAAGGAGGGGCCCCAGCAGGAAAGTCTTTTCCTCCAGTGGGAGGATACTCTCTGTGAAAGTGGTCTGTTCCAGAGGAGGGGGTTTGTGCCTGGTCAATGGGAGGAGGGAAGTCTCGGTTGGATGAGTTTGGAGGATGTGAGTGGGGGTGTGGGGGCAGGGAGGAATGGGAAGGGTGACTGGGATTGTTTTGGGGTGATGCAGGTGGGTCTCGGCTCAGCATGGGTGTGACAGGTAGTCCACTGGTTGAACTTGGGGGGGTTCCCTGGGGAATGGAATTGTTGTTTGGGTTACTGTTGCCTACAACCTCTCTTGTCTGGCCCCCAAACTCACCCCATCTGCCTCCATCTTTGTCTCTGGGATGCCCCCCTCCAGTTCCATTGGGGCCAAAGTCTCTACTCTGGTTTTGGTTTGGCAGAGGAAACTCCCTCCCTGTATCCCGTTCCCTTTCTCGCTCTCTGTCTCTGAAGGCTGGACCAAAGTCTCTTCTTTCAGGACCCAAGTTAGGTCCATCTCTCCCAGAGCCTTGGAACTCCCTGTTCTGACCCACTGCCAGACCCCCAAACTCCCTGCCTTGGATGCTGTTGGACCCACCCATCCCACCACAAGTACTATTACTATTACCTCCGCTACTATTGTTGCTGCTGTTGCCAATGGGAGCAGAGAACTCCCTCCCCCCACACTCCCCCCTCACTCCCCTCTCCCTCTCTCCTGCAGCCCCCCTTTCTCTGTCCCCTCCACCGCCAGCGTACCTGGGAAGGTACTCCCTGTGGGGGTGGGGGTGAGGATGGGGGAGGTAAGAAGGGTGGGAGGAGGAGTGGCGAGAGGACGGAGGGTTGTAAACAGAGGGAAGTTGCTGCTGCTGCACTGGGGGCTGGTGCTGTGGTTGGTGTTGGTGGTGGTTGCCAGGGTAACGGGTGTAGCCCCAGCTCCCCTGGCAACCAGTTGCTGTGCCACCCTGCCAGCTGGAGGAGCTGTAGTGGTGAGGGTGGGTGGAGGGTTGGGTCTGAGACTGGGACTGTGGCTGGGGGACAGTCTGTGGCAACAGAGAAGGAGGAGTGGACTGAGCCTTGTCCAGGAGCTTGTCTGCCTTTTCAATTTTGTCTCTTTCTGTCTTAACCTCAGCAGGCAGGTTTTGTCCCCCAAGCTCCAAGGGCTTCAGGGCAGGTGGAGGAGGAAGAGGAGGGGGCAAGGAGTGGGGCATGTTGGGGCTGTTATGGGAAAAATCTCCTCCTGAGATAGTTGTCTTGGTCACACACTGCGTGCTGGCTTTGGAATTCATTCTGCTGCCACTAAGTGCACCGTCAACGCCCATTGGTCCACCATACTCAACTTTGCACATCAATTTGGAGTCCAGGGAGAAATAAGACTTCCTCCCACTATTGCTGTCATTTGCCGAATCCCCTGCTCCACGGAGAGAAGGAGGCAGACCAGAGGAAGAGCATGGAGTGGAGGGGGGCTTAAGAGATGGACAGTCTTCAATTCGTGCATCCACATCCCGCTTTTCTCCATCTCCACTGGACTCCTCCCCTCTCCCCTCTCGTAGCACTCTCCTATCCTCTCCTGCCACCTTCCCCACTCCTCCCTCCTTGCCTTTCTCCCGTTCCCTCTCTCCTTGCTTTGGTGAATCAGGGCCATCTGAATCAGAGTCTAGGCTACCCAAAGGGGAAGCGGAGAGACTTGGGGACGAGGAACGATTGTCCTGGTCTATATCCCGCCCACTGCTCAGACTACTGCTGCTATTGGCCAGGCTCCCTACAACTGAACTCCTACTGCCCTGGGATTGGCCATCTTCGTTGTCACTCTCACGGGATTGGCTGGCAACTGAGGTTGGAGGTGGGACAGTGGAAGGAGCCGAGCTGTCAGTCGAATGTGTTGATGTTGGAGGGTTTGGGGTAGAGGCCGAATCCTGACAAAAAAAGATTGTTTGTGGATGAGGTTAATAAAAATGCATTTTGTGAATGTGGTAATATCGGCTGTCTATATACTATATTTGTAGACGCAAAGAGTTAAACTCTTAATAGCTTTGACAGTGACATTGCGATTATTTAGCTGAATCAAAGCTTTATAATTAGACTTTATATAACAGGTTGATGAAATGTAACACAAACCTGAACTTTCTGCCTCTTTGGAGGAGACACAAGTTCCTCCCCCTCACTCTCTGATGAATCATGGCCTTGTGATCTGCGACTGAAGCGATTTCCAGCCAATTCCTCACCAGCACCTCTTTGCTAAAACAACACAAGACTTTTAATTCTGTAGTGATGCCTCTGAATCCTTAACAGGCCTATGACTGTTTTTAGAACAAAGCTTGCAGTTGCATGCGCACACACACACACAAACACACAAAACATCAATGTCAAACATGAAACATCAAAGATTTCAAAGTGCTAAGCTGTAAAACACACTATCGAACAATACGGACACTGCAAGGGTACGTCTGTCTGTGGCAATCATACTGATGACTCATACATAGACAGCACACACACACACACACACACACAATCCAATACACAGAGACAGTTATTTATTCTTCATGACTCTTGTGCATAAACCTATGGCAAAAGCAATGACAGGGAAGAAAAACAGGCAAAAGAGGTAGGCTCTAACCGTCTGTCTATCGTTGCGTTCAGCGCGAGTGGGGCTGGCGTGCGGGCGTCTACCCCTTCTCTCCTCACTTGCCCCCCGCCGTCGCCCACTGCGCATGGGCATCTGCAAAACCCAAAGTCCAGCAAAAGACGAAAATATGGAAGGGAGGGGAAGCATTAGTTATGGGAATAAGGAGACACACAGAGAGAAATAAGGAGATGTGTTATGAAATGTAGAGAAAATAGAGTTAATACAAGCCAAAAGAACATCAGGTTCGTTCAATTCAAGGTGGAATGTAGCAAGGGCAACAACAAGTGGAGAATAAAAATGGAAGGGAGGTGAAAAGAAGAAGAGGGCATAACAGAGAATGTAAAAGGACACAGAGAAGGGGGAGAAATTGTAAACAGAGGAAGGAATAAAATACCTACATGGAATCTCACAACCAAATAAATAATTTACATTGTAGTCATCTGGGTTATTTTGAAATAGTATCACATATTGAACTAATTATGATGTAGCCTTACTCCCAAATGTACTGCACATAGTACAAGAATGGGGCAGGTACACAATCCCTGACATTGTGAAAAATAGACATACATAGGCCTTGTTCATACCGATTCTTTGTGTGTCCGTGTTTTCATTATTCCTTCTTTAAAACGTCCATTTTACAACACAAGCCATTGCAGGGACTGAACTGGTTCCTGTTGCTTACTGACTGGGCTGTGTGTTACACCATGAGAGCTACCAAAACCTGTAAAGAACCATAAACAAAGAAGGCATTATTCAGTCTTGATCTGCATGGAAATCCAACAGAGAACTCAATGTTTTGCAAAAGAACATCAGTTCATGCAAGGATGCAGTAATAAGCAATGTTAGTTTGCTATCTGCACCGAGTATGGAGCTCACACATTTGTGAAAACACTCGAGTTTCAAACTGCAAAAGCACTGTTACAATATTTAAAATCCCAGCATGCTTCACACTGTATTGGCACAGCTGCTTTTTTCACTATGCTCAAAACAGTTTCCTCTCTGCCCGTCTTCACCACAGCAGCAAAAGCCCACAGGCAGAATAGGTCAACCCACTCACACTAACAGAATGCACTGGTTTGGCTATAGTATAATTGGGTTCTACAACATCGGAACAACAGACAATAAGAGCAGAGCCGAAAAGGTGCTGATTGGTAGACTGCATTTTGGATAGCAGTCTACGGATGACTCCAGCAAACATCTTGGGAATATGGGGCCACACCCCCTGCTCCTTCCACCTTCACCACCACAGCCCAAAGCCACAGCCACTTGTGGTTAACCCATATGACCTGGCTATGGCTGGCAGAATCACATGCTTATTTATCCAGTCAGCCTGGCATTAGGTAAATGTACAGCATCAAGAGCCTCTATCCATTTGGGTGTGCCAGACAACATAGGTGGACTACTTTGCAAGGGCTCGTCTAATCCATTCATTCATGTACCACTATGATGAGAAAATGACTCATGTATATTGAATGAGGATAAAAATAGTGCACACCACTGGATGCAATCTTTGGCGGAACAGTTAGCAGAGCTAATGCTAATATACTCTGCTATGCAGCCAATAAATACAGTAGCTACACACTGATTTGTGTGTGTGTGTGTGTGTGTGTGTGTGTGTTTCATTCAAAGCAGACAAGCTCCTGTAAATCCTGTAGCTGCTCCACTACACATGGCCATGCATTAATTATTAGTGCATGCTGCAGTGACTGATTCAATCAGTCTTAACAGTAAAATCCCAACTGTCACAATCACTGCTCACACTTGATATGCATGAAAGATGGCACGTGTTCGCAGACAATGCAGCGTATGTACACACATGATATTAGTAAGTGTATCACACAGGAGTAGAAACCATCCCGCGCTCAGTGGGTTCCTGTATACATAATGCATCCCAGTTACAGGTGGCAGCTTCTGGCAGGTCTGTGGTCAGTAAACAACCAAGACGCCAACACTAGCACTAACACACAGCAGCATTAACATCACTAGTCCCTGTGCACGCTCACGCACAGACACACACGCACGCAGGCACATGAATTATCAACAAATTGGCCGCTGCATGTGATGCAAAGCAGCAGCATGCAGTTGCTGTGCTTACATCACCAGCGAGCGGGCACTGCAACGACTCTTTCTTCTTTCTCTTTCTTCCTGCGAATGTTATTGATACACATGCAGAGGGAGACCGGCCAAAGCTGCTGTGCGAGCCTGCCTCAGACCCCCCCCCCCCGGCGGAACACAGTCCAACTACGACGTGTTCAGCAGCACATACATGTCCACAAGCAGAATGGATGCCTGTTTCTGCACGCTGCACGCTGCACATCTTAAAAGAAAAGGAAAAAAAAAAAAAATGATATGGAATGGCGAATCATGGCATTTCGCACCGGCTCTCCCCCTTCCCTTCCCTTCCCTTCCCTTCCCTTCCCTTCCCTTCCCTTTCCTCGCTGGAATGTGGGTGCGCGTCGTGCACGCTATTAACATGGAATCACCGGGACGTAATGTGGAGCCATAACGCAGGAGCATGATGATAATTAAAGCACAAAGGGGGAAAGAAGAGAAAAAAAAAAAAAAAAAAAAAAAGAACATGGGAGGGAGAGCACAAACGTGGCCAGCAGGAATAGCTCCAAATACACAGTATAAGCATCCATTTTTTTTCCTCCTCCCTTCTCCTTACCTATAACATCCAGCGATGCGTGCTCTCACTCTCACTCTCCCTTTCCTTTCCTTTCCTTTCTCTCCCTGTTTTGTCGTTTTATGCTGCACGCTGACACGCGCACCTCGGAGCCCAGGCGTCTGTCAACAGAGGCTCGTGCTGGCTCATATTGCAGCGGGCTCCGGTCATAACAATAATGCAGAAGAAATCTCTTTCTATTCGTTGCAGGAAGGAGGAAAAAAAAAAACAAAAAAAAAAAAAAACAGGGGTGCCAACTGAAGACTACAAATTGATGCGTACCCTCGCCTCTTCCCCACCCCCTTTCGCCCCCTTTTTCCTTTTTTGCCCCCCCCCCTCTCTCTCTCTCTCTCTCTCCCACCCTACCTACTCCCCCTCTTTCTCTAAGACGACTTGCACTTTTTTTTTCATACCCCTCTCCGGTCTTACAGTCACAGTTTTTTGGCGGAGGGGTGAGCCAGAGAGAGAGGGATGCACGTCGGGCGAGAGAAAGGGAGAGAGGAGAGGGCGTGATTTGCAGGAGGAGAGAGAGAGAGAGAGAGAGAGAGAGAGAGAGGGAAGGGGGGGGGGGGGGGGGGGGGGTCGGGGGGGGGCGTGGGGGGGGCG